>CATKHM010000571.1:0-16739 GCA_949751825.1 Blepharisma undulans
TCAATATTTAATAAAATCAATTTTAATTATCTTTTGTTTTCTATATAAATTTTGCATTTATAAATATGATTATTTAATAGTTATTTATCCAAATTTTAATTTTTAAAGCAAAGCCCCATTTCATTTTTAATAATCAATATCTGCCAATAATAAAAATGGAGATTGACTTGGATAATTCAGACAAACTTTTATCTTCTATTCTTGGGAAGAGAGAACTGAGAATTAGGGATTCAGATACTCCCAGAAAAGTTAATTCAGAAACTAAAAAAGAAATGGTTGAATTGCTTAACTGAGTTATCCAAACGACTATAAATTATAAAGAAAAGAAAATCAGAGAAACCAATTTAAAGATCAACATAATAATGAATGATTTAAATATTTATATCCAAAACCTCAACACTCATTTAAATAAATATATGAGAATACTCTACTCAATTTCAGTTTTCGATGAAAATTTAAGCGATAATTTTGATATTGCTCAAAAATTTTTGTTTTTACATAAACACGAAGCAATTTATGTAATGACAAAATATATCTATAATTTAGATTGCTTATTTCCGATTGATCAATATAAAAACAAAAAATACGAAATTTGAAATTATAAAAATTTATATCATAAATGCCAATATGATTTGAAATGCTCTTTAGCAATAGCATCATCATTTGAAGAGAAACTAAAAATTAGCCACAATAAATTTGACCTAAGCCTTATTGACGCTGAAAATGAATTAAAAAATATAAGGAATGTATATGGAAAAAGTAGAGAATATTCATTTTTACAAATATATGAAAACAATCTAAAACAAGAGATTGATTTTTTATATGATAAATACAAGCAAATATTGAATTATAAAATTAAAACAGATGAAGCCAGAAAATATACAGAATTTAATAACTCGGATACCACAAATTGCAATTATATACCCTATTCGCATTCATTAAATTCTATAACAAATATTATTACTTATAATGCTGTCTCCAAATCTCAAATTTTTAATAGAATTAAGCGTAAACAAGAAGTTAGAAATATTAATGTTACCATAAAACTACCCAATAATAAATTATTTTTAGGAGGAACAAGAGGTCATATAGTTAGTACAATAGATCCCAGCTTAAAATCATTTCCCTTACCATTTAGCCAAAGTCCTTTATGTGGAGTTTATCATATAAATTCTATTTACATTATCGGGACATATGAAGGCGACAAAACTATTTTATGCAAATATAATTTAATTAGCGAAAAATTAACCAAGTTGGCAAGTTTATATGAAAAATGGTCCCAATGTTCATGCACAATTTACGAGAATTCAATTTTGATTCTGGGTAAAGAATTCATTTATAGATTCGATATTGACATAGAAAGCTATTCGCAAACATACAAGTGAGCAAATATAGGATATAAATTCTTTTTATCGACCAATGCAAAAATATTTATACTTGACACAAAAGGAATATATGAGATTCAAGAAAATGAATATAGATGGAATACTATTATTAATTGTGCACTAAGAGATATTCCACAATTGTATTCGACATGGAAAGAAAATGCAATTTATTTCGGAGTATTTTATAATAAAGAAATACGCTATTATGAATTCAACTTACAAGATAATAGATTGCTGAGTATAAGTCTTCTTAATTAAGAATATTTTGAATGGAGAATTAAAAATTAAATATAAAATTAAAGCGTTTCTGACAAATCCCTGCATTTTTAAATCATTTTTTGTTTGCAATCCAATCCATTCAGATTATTGAATTAATAATTCATCTTCATTATAATATATATCCAGCTATATATTTTGCTGTCACGATAGTATTTATTTCCTCAACCCAACTCAAATCAATTGCATTACAATATTTTGTATGCTATACTTATGCAAATATTATAAGCGAATTATTAAATTAAACTCAATTTTGAATAAAGTTTTATCAAATTAACTCTCTTCTATGATTTATTGAAATATTCTGGAATTTTGCCACATTGATGCCAGATTCAATAAAGATTTGCATATTGAGGTCGATTTGCTTTTTAGCTATTTGTTTTGCAAGCTGAAAAAGCAAGTAAAGTAGATTTCTTTATTGCACTTAAACTTTGTTTGATAAGACGATTTATGGATTTCTGTGGTCATGCAATGAACAGTTAAATAGCCGATCCAAAAAATTATCTGATCATTTATCTATATCTAGATATTATGGCTTATAATCGATTTTAACTTTCTTTTGTTTTCTATATAAACTTTGCATTTATAAATATAATAATTTTAAAGCAAGCCCCCATTTCATTTTTAATAAAATATCTACCAATAATAAAAAATGGAGATCGACTTGGATAATTCAGACAGCCTTTTATCTTCTATACTTGAAAAGAGAAGACAGAAATCTACAGATTCAGATACTCCCAGAGCAGTTAATTCAGAAACTAAAAAAGAAATGATTGACTTACTTAGCTGAGCTATCACAGAGACTATAAATTATAAAAACAAGAAAATCAGAGAAACCAATTTAAAGATCAATCAAATAATGAATGATCTAAATAGTTATATACAAAACGTCAATACTCGTTTAAATAATTATATGAAGCTACTCTACTCAATTTCAGTTTTCGATGAAAATTTAAGCGATACTACTGATATTGCTCTAGAACTTTTATTTTTACCTAAAAACGAATCAATTTATGTAATGACAAAATATATATATGATTCAGATTTATTATTGCAAAATGATGTATATAAAAACAATAAATACGAAAAATGAAATTATAAAAAATTAAATAGCAAATGACAAAACGATTTGAAATTTGCTATAGAAATACTAACATCAAGTGAGCGAAAGCTGAAAATTAAGCATAATAAATTTGATCTAAGCTATATTGACGCTGAAAATGCAGTTAATAATATAATGTATTTATACGGAAACGGAAGTGAATTCTCATTTTTAAAAACATATGAAGCATGTCTAAAGCACAATATGAAATCATTATTTGATAAATACAGGCAAATGTTCCAAAATCTTATTAAAAAAGCTAAATCCAAAAAATATATAGAATTTAACAACTCGGATACCTCAAATTGCATTTATATACCATTTTCGCGCTCATGAAATTTTAAAACAAATATAATTACTTATAATGTAGTCTCCAAATCTCAAACTTTTAAAAGTTTTGATGATCAAACTGTTAAAAATATTACCTCTATCATTAAGTTGCCTGATAATAAATTATTTTTGGGAGGAACGAGAGGCCATATAGTTAGCACAATAGACTACAGCTTAAAATCATTTTCCTTACCATTTAAGTATAGTCCTTTATGTGGAGCTTATCATGAAAATTCTATTTATATTATTGGGAAATGTGGAGCCGACACAACTCGTTTATGCAAATACAATTTAATTAACGAAAAATTAACCAAGTTGGTAAAATTATCTACAAAAAAATATCAATGTTCATGCACAGTTTATGAGAATTCAATTTTGATTCTGGGTGAAGAATTCAATAGATACGATATTAATATAGAAAGCTGTTCGCAAACATATAAGTGAAGTAATACAGGATATAATATCTTTTTATCGACGGATGCAAAAATATTCATACTTGACGCAAAAGGAATATATGAGATGCAAGAAAATGAATATAATTGGAATATTATTATTAATTGTGCACTACAGAATATCTCAAATTTGTATTCGACATGGAAAGAGAATGCAATTTATTTCGGAATCTTTGATAACAAAGAAATACGCTATTATGAATTCAACTTACAAGATAATAGATTGCTGAATATTATTCTTAATTAAATAAGCTATAAAAATAAAATAATTAATATCAATTTGTAAAATTGCATATGAATGCATCGATTTCTTATTTTTATTATTTATTAGAATAGAGATCGAGAGTCATATCAAAATGTGCATTGCAATCACAAATTTTAATATTTATTCTATACATACAATTAAAAGAATACTGCACGTTGTAAAAAGTAAAAAAAGAATTCACATTGATTTGGTTATAAAAGTTCACAATAACAATTATAAGAAATGTATAATATAAGTAAGCTAAGCCAGCTTCTTTGATTTGAGGATATTCTAAGGTCTATTGTGCATTGATGAAGATCTAAATTATCAAACGCAACGAAGCTATTCACATTTAATAGAATCTGCAGAGTTTCTATTTTTGTTCAAATTTCATCTACTTCTCACTTTATCTCTCATTTTGGATTGATACTCTAAAAGTAAATCTTTAATTTTTTAACAATTTTTACTTCCAATCCATTCAGCATGTTTTAATCAATAATTAAATATAGCTATAATATTGTGTTTTGTACCATGGTAGTGTTTATTTTCTCAATCAAACTCAAATAGATGGCATTACAATAGTTTGCCATCAACTTTTCGTAAATCTGTATATCAAATCCTATTACCTTTTTTTCTTCCACTCAGCTTAGTATAAATTTTTCTCAGCAGATACTTTATATTATGCTTTGTGCAAATATTATAAGCGAATTATAAATTGGACTCAACTTTCTTAACTTTTTATAGATTTTTAATTAAATTAATTCTCTTCTAGTATTTATTGAATATTCTGAATTTTTGAAAAATTCTTTGAATCTATAACCGATGAGTTCTTTCAGATAACAAAAGTAGATTTGTTTGCAAAATTAAAAAAAGATGTATTTATTGAATCAATAAACAGCAGTATAATTAATCTCTGATGTAATGCTACTAGCATAAATTTGTGTAAGATTTTTCAAAGGATCTTTATATCAGATAAAATCAGATGTTATGCTATATTGATGTCAAATTCATTAAAGATTTGCATATAAAGTTGAGCTGCTTTGCAACCAAGCTGAAAAAGCGAGTAAAGTAGATATTACCTATTGACACTAAATCTTTGTCTTGATAAGAGGATTTATGGATTTCTTCAGGCATGCAATAAGCAGTCAAATAGCTGATCCAAGATACCATTTATCTATATTATAGGATTATAGCTTAAAATCAATCTTAACTTGTCTTTGTTTTTATTTACGAATATGGTTATTTAATAATAATTTATTTAAATTTTAATTTTGAAGCAAACCCCCATTTCATGTTAATACAATATCTACCAATAATAAAAATGGAGACCGACTCGGATAATTCAGACAGACTTTTATCTTCTATACTCGAAAAGAGAATACTGATAACTGCAGATTCAGATACCCCCAGAACAGTTAATTCAGAAACTAAAGAAGAAATGATTGACCTACTTAGCTGAGCTGTTACAGAGACTATAAATTATAAAGAGAAGAAAATCAGAAAAACTAGTTTAAAGATCAATCAAATAATGGATGATCTGAATATTTATATCCAACACGTCAATACTCGTTTAAATAATTATATGAAGATACTCTACTCAATTTCAGTTTTCGATGAAAATTTAAGCGATACAGCTGATATTGCTCAAGAACTTTTATTTTTACCTAAATACGAATCAATTTATGTAATGACAAAATATTTATATAATTCAGATAGCTCATTTCCGATTGATCAATATAAAAACAATCAATATAAAAATTGAAATTATAGAGAATTATCTTCCAGATGCCAAAAAGATTTGAAAGTGGCTCTGGAAACGGTATCATCATGTAAGCAAAATCTGAAAAGTAAGCAAAACCTGAAAAGTAAGAATAATAAATTTGATCTCAACTATCTTGATGCTGAAAATGAAGTTGAAAATATAATCTATTTATACGAAAACGGAAGATACTCATTTTTAAAAGCATATGAAGAAAATCTAAATCAAGATATGAAATTATTATTTCATAAATACGAGCAAATATTAAAATATAAAAATAAAACAGCTGCTGAAGCCAGAAATTGCATAGAATTTAATAGCTTAGACGCCTGAAATTTCATTTATATACCATATTCACGTACATGAAATTCTATAACAAGTATCATTGCTTATAATGTAGTCTCCAATTCTCAAACGATTGAGCGTTTTGAACATGTCACAAATGTTGACATCATAATAAAACTACCTAATGACAAACTATTTCTAGGAGGAAGAAGAGGATATATAGTTAGCACATTAGATTTTAGCTTAAAATCAATTCCCTTACCACTTCGATATGTTACAAAATGTGGAGTTTATCATGAAAATTCTATTTACACTTTTGGGATACATAAAGGCAACAAAACTGATTTCTGCAAATACAATTTAATTAACGAAAAATTAACCAAGTTGGCAAGTTTATTTGAAGCAGAGTCTGAATGTTCATGCACAATTTACGAGAATTCAATTTTGATTCTGGGTAACAAATTCATTTATGGATACGATATTGATATAGAAAGCTTTTCGAAGATATGCAAGTGAACAAATCCAGGGTATAAATTCTTTTTATCGACAGATGCAAAAATATTTATACTTGACAAAAAAGGAATATATGAGATGCAAGAAAATGAATACAGCTGGAATACTATTATTAATTGTGCACTGGGGGATATTTCAAAATGTTTTTCGACATGGAAAGAGAATGCAATTTATTTTGGAATATTTTATTATAACGAAATACGCTATTATGAATTCAATCTACAAGATAATAGATTGCTGAATTTAAAACTAAATTAAGAATAATTAACAAAATAAAATGATTAATAACGATTAGTAAAATAGAAATTAATGCGTCAATTTCTTATTTTTATTATTTATCAGAATAGGATCGAAGCATTGTAAAATGTGTAGTACAATCGTGAATTTCAATCTTAAATATACAATCAAACAAAAATTAAGCAATTATTTTATATATAACTAATAAAAGATATTGCCAATAGTTAATTTTTCAAGTCATTAAGTATAAATATAAATTTACAAAATGAAATTGTGCTACAATTTAAAAAGTCGCTTAAAATGAAAAAAAGAGTTATATTCGAGACACAAAATTTGAGTTAAAAATTTAATGATTATTTAAATTTTAATTAATATGGAACATAAATTTATAAATTAAATAGAATTTATATTAAAATTAAAATCAAAAAAATCATATATAACTTTCATCAAACAAATTCGTAAATCTTGCTCTTCAATTAAAGTTATAAGTTAAAATATAAAATTTCATTATTAAATATTAAAAATTTTATTTAATGAAAAGCCCCCTTTTCAAATTATATAATTAAGCACCACAATTATATAAAAATGGAGACGAACTTGAAGAATCTAGGCAGCATTTTATCCTCAATACTTGAAAAAGATAGAAAGCTGGAGAATGAAGATTTAGATGCTCCTAGATGTATTAAATCAGAAACCAAAGAAGAAATGATTAGCTTATTAACCTGAGTTTCTGAAGAGGTCACAAAAGAAAAAGCCAATAAAATCATAGAAGCAAATGAAATGATCACCAAAATATTGAAAAAATTAAACTCCGATATCAAAAAAGCAGACAATCTTATTAATAATTGCATAAAACTATTGGATTCAATTTTAAAATTTGATGAAAGTTCAAGAGATAATTACGTAAAAGAACTTTTATTTTTACCAAAATGTGAAGCGATTTATGTCCTGACAAAATCTATATATATTTCAGATCCATTATTTGAAATTGATAAATATAAAAATTACAATTACAAAAATTGGTGTTATAATCAATTAATATACAATTGCAAAATTGATTTTGAATATGCGCATAAAGCAATGCTACCATGCATGGGATTGAGAGATAAATATGATGTAAATTATATCAACATTGAAAATGAAATAAATCCTATAATATTTCAATATTTTAAAGGAGGAGAATACTCATTTTTACAGAAATATGAGCCAGAAGTAAATCAAGAAATAAAATTTTTATTGAATCAATACAATCAAATGAAAAAAAAAACTTGAGGCACAGAAGATGAATTCAAAAAACAAAATGAATTTAATAACTTGGACAGCTCAAATTGTATTTATCTACCATATTCATCGAAATATGCAACAAATATAATAATGTATAACGTTGTATCAAAATCTTACATTTTCAAAAGCTTTGAATATCATAAAGATACTACTGAAGTTACCTTCATACTGAAGCTACCTGATAATAAATTGTATCTGGGAGGATTAAATGGTCACATAGTTGATACAGTAGATTTCAGCGTCAAAAATCTTTTCTTAACATTTGGAAATGAATCTTTATGTGGAGTTTATCATGAAAATTCTATTTACATATTTAGAAAGTATGTAGATAATAGTATCAAACTATGCAAATATAATGTTATAAATCATAAATGAACAGAATTAGCGATTGCACCATGAATATTTGAGCCCTCTTGTGTAATTTATAAAAATACAATTTTAACTTTGGATTGTTTTTTCATTTATAAATACGATATCAATATAGAAAGCTATTCAGAAGTATATGATTTTTCAGAGAATGAGAATAAATTATTTATATCAGCTGGTGCACGCATATTTACAGTGGGTACAAAATGAATACATGAGATGCAAGAAAATGAATATAACTGGAAGCCTGTTTCGAGCTGTTGGAAATACAATATTTGGAAATTGTTCTCGATATGAAAAGAGAATGAAATTTATTTCGGAGGATCTTATGGTAGCATGTATTATTATTATAAATTCAGCTTGCAAGATAAGAGATTATTTGAGATAAAGCCTTTTTAAGAAAAAAGCAGAAAGAAATATAAAAATTAATAAAAAATTTGGTTAATAATAAATTTAATGCATTAATTTATTATTTTATTTTTTGAATATTTTTCTCTTTATGTGTTTTGCAAATCGGACTTTTTAAATTCAATATTTTACATATAAAATCTATAGATTTATATTGGCAGGAAATAGTAGTTTTAATGAAAATTTTGATTTCATAGCATAAATTATAAAATATTTAATTTTTATATATATTCAAAATAATTAAACAATAAATAATTGCATTCTCAGATAGCTGAAATTTCTTCTATTCTGGCCAAGAAATGCTCGAAGATCAATCGAGATTGCTACACTTGAAATCAATTCCAACTTGCAATGACTTTAAATATTATGCTCTTATCTCAAGATGGCAGATTGCCATGCACCACCATTTGATTATATATCACAGAGATTATAGTTTAAATCATTTAACTTATATTTTTAATAAATTTTGTCGTTAAAATACGCTTTATTTAATAGTTATAATATTTAAATGATTATTTGTAAAAAGCCCCAAAATTCTCAAATATTAAAATATGGAAGGTGACTTGAAAAATTCAGAAAGTCTTTTATCTTCGATATTTACGAAAAATAGAAAACTAAAATCTAATTTTTCGAATGCCCCTAGAAAGGTTGATTTAGAAACTAAACAAGAAATGATTGAATTACTTAACTGAGTTATTCAAGACACTACAAAACATAAAAGCAGTCTAATTAAAGAATTAAATGAAACTATCAATCGCTTAAATGCCAAAATCCAAAATTCAGACATTCTTTTAAATAATTGCTCAAGCATACTCAATTCAATTTCAATTTGTGATGAAAATTTTGGCGAAGCCAGTAATGATGCACAAGAACTTTTATTTTTACCAAAAAACGAAGCATTTTATGTAATGACAAAATATTTATATAGTTTCGACAAACTTCTTCTGCTTTATAGGTATAAAAACAAAATTTACAAAAAATGGGACTACGATCACTTAATTGGAAAATGTAAAAAATACTTGAGACTTGCAAATGACGCATTAGCATCATGTGAAAATAAATTGAAAAACAATGCAAATAAATTTGATATAAGCTATTTAGACTTTGAAAATGAAGTCAAAAAATTTTTTTATTGATGTCGAAAAGAAGGAGAATACTCATTTTTAAAAAAATATGAACCAGAAATAACGAATAATATGAAAAATTTACTGACCAAAAGTAATGAAATAAAAAGCAACTGATTTACAGAAGAAGAATTCCAGCAACATATGGAATTCAATAACTTGGATAATAAAAATTGCATATATATACCATATTCATCTTCTTTTATTACAACTATAATTGTTTATAACAATGTCTCAAAGTGTCAAATTTTTAAAAGTTTAGAATATGATAAAGATATTGCAAAGGCTGCTCTGATAATTAAACTGCCTAATAATAAATTATTTTTAGAAGGGAATAAAGCCTATATAGTTAGCACAATAGATTTCAGCATAAAACCTTTTCCCGTGCCATTTGGACATTATTCTCTCTGTGGAGTTTATCATGAAAATTTTATTTACATTTTCAGAAAATTTGTTGATAATACTATGTTATGCAAATATAATTTAATTAGTGGAAAATGAACCAAACTGGAAAATTTATCTGAAATATGGTCTCGTTGCTCTTGTGCAATCTATAACAATTCAATTTTAGTTGTCAATAAAGATTTTATTTATAGATACGATATTAATATAGATAGTTATTCACAAACGTATAGATTTATCCACAGAAATCATAAACTCTTTTTGTCAACGGATGCAAAAATATTTATAGTTGACAGATGAAGAATATATGAAATGCAAGAAAATGAATATCGCTGAAATATTATTGATTGCGTTTTTAAGAGGTTTTCAACGCTGTTTTCTGCATGAAATGAGGATACAATTTATTGTGGAGCAATTTGTGATAAGGAACTGCATTATTATAAATTCAACTTACAAGAAAAATGATTCGCGAAGATGATCTTAATGAAAAATAATTGAAAAATATAAAAATTAATAAAATCAGAATAATAAATCAATGTATTGGTTTAAAAACTAAATTTTCATGATCCTTTTTGGGTATTGATCTTGAAAATAATATAATCAGATAATAAAATCACTGTTGTATCAATCAATATATTAGATTTATCCCGTGGACGATGGCATCTATAGAAAAAGACTAAATCCTGCCTAAGATCGAAAATGCATAGAATTTTATTAAAAAACTTCATTTTTAGAGATGAAAAAGTATCCAAAACATATTCAAATGCACTTCTGCTAATTCGCTCTCGAAAGCTTACCTGAAATCCATTCTAACGTCTTGAGATATGAAATATTCGATCTTTGAAACAAGAACACAGGTTGATAAATATTGCTATTTTGATATCTGTGTTACAAAAATCATTTATTTATTCACAATTTTATTTATATTTTTAGATTTCTTATAAAACGATTAATTCGAAACATTCAGACAATTTCTTCTCTTCGATTCTCGGCAAAAATAAGCAACTGAGGACTATTCATTCAGATGCTTCCAGAAAGATCAAAGCAGAAACCAAAACAGAAATGGTTAGCCTAATCAGCTCAGTTATTAAAGAAATTAACAAAAATAAAAACAACAAAATCGAAGAAGCAAATAAAAAGATTAATCAAATTCTCAATGATTTAAATAATTATATCAATAAAGCCAACACATTCTCGAATAATTTTATAGAGCTGCTCAATTCACTTTTTGCTTTTGATGAAAAATCAGAAACTACTGATGATGCTCAAGAAATTTTATTTTTGCCAAAAAATGAAGCAATATATATTATGACAAAATATATAGATAATTCAGATTTTACCCTTCACATTGATCGATATAAAAAGAATCATGCTTGCTATCACGAATTAAATATAAAATGCAAAAATGATTTGGAATTTTCTTATAATAAATTTTTATTATATGAGAAGTTGTTTGAAATCAATCCAAATAAATTCAATCTAAATTATATCGATACTGAAAATGAAATGCAAAATATATTAAACTTATACGGAAAAGAAGGAGAATACTCATTTTTAAAAAAATATGAACCAGAACTAAAGAAAAAGATGAAAGATTTATTGAATAAATATAATCAATTGAAAAGCTATTGATTCACTGCAGATGAATTCAATAAGCAAATGGGATTTAATAATTTGGACAGCACCAATTGTATTTATATACCATATTGAATTTATCCCAAAACAAAGATAATCATTTATAATGTAGTGTCAAAGTCTCAAATTTTTAAAAATTTGGAGCATGATGATATTGGAGAAAAAGTTAATTTTATTATAAAACTCCCTAATAATGGACTATTTTTAGGAGGGCCAGTGGGTCGCATCATCGAAACAACAAATTTCAGGATTAAAAATCTTTGAATACCATTTGGAGCAAAATCATTATGCGGAGTTTATCATGAAAATTCTATATATGTATTCAGGAAACATTATGACAAAAACATCCTATTATGCAAATACAATTTGATATATTGCAAATGAAAAAAGCTGGAAATCTTATATGAGAACTGATCTGAATGCTCTTGCACAATTTATAAAAATTCAATTTTAGCTGTAGATCAAGATATAATTTATAAATATGATATGAATATAGAAAGCTATTCGAAAGTATATGAATTTTCCGAGCCTGGGCATAAATTATTCTTATCAGCTGATGTGAAAATATTTTTAGTAGGAACAAATGGAATATATGAGATGAAAGAAAATGAATATAATTGGAGTGTTATTTGTGATTACATGCTGAAAAAAAATTCACAGATATTTTCGACATGGAAAGATGATGCAATTTATTTCGGAGAATTTTATGCCAAGGAAATATATTATTATAAATTCAACTTACAAGATAAGACATTGTTAAAGATAAATTTTAATTAAGTTAAATATATAATGCCTCGCCAGCAATTGATTTATGATAAGTTTTTATATTAATATTCAATTTTCACATTTAATCAGAAGGAGAAGTAGAGTGTATTATAAAAATGGCATTTTTGCAATTAATGATTAAATTACAGTGAAAAAATCCAATAATTAGCAATATAGATTTATTTCTTCAGAAATTTCTGATATTGTAATCCCATTTCGCTTATCATTTATTTTTCTATATTAAGTTAACTTTTTGAGTCAATTATATTGATATTTATTTTTATGCAAAACCCCCTCAAGTTAAATAATCAAGCATCTCGAATATAATAAAAATGGGTAGCAACTTTAAAAAATCAGAGAAACAATTATCATCAATACTTGGAAAAGACAGACAACAGAAAATAATAAATTTAAATACTACACGACCTATTAATTTAGAAACTAAAAAAGCAATAATTAGCTTACTCAGCTGAGTTATTGAAAAGCTTACAATAGAAAAAGACAAGAAAATTTCAAAAGAAAATAAAGAGATTAATGGAATTCTTAATTTAAGAAATTCCAACACATTTTTAGGTAAATGCATAGATATATTGGAATCAATTTTATTATTTGATGAAAATTCGAAGGATACAGCTAATGATGCTCAAGAACTTTTATTTTTACCCAAAAATGAAGCAATTTATATTTTTACAAAATATATCCATAATTCAGCACACTCATTTCGATTAGGCAAGTATAAAGACAATAAATATGAGCATTGATACTATGAAAAATTAAATAGAATGAGAAAAGAAGATTTTAGATTTTGTTTTGATATAATTTCATGATGCCAGAAAACATTGGAACACAAGCCGAATAAATTTTTTATTGGATATATTGATGCTGAATGTGAAATTAAACATATACGAGATTGATACGGAGAAGGTGGAGAATACTCATTTTTACAAAAATATGAACCAGAAATAAAGACAGATATGAATGATTTATTGAGTCAATACAAACAAATAAAAAGGCATTGTTACTCAGCAGCTGAATTCAAGAAATATATGGAATTTAATAACTCTGATAGCACAAATTGTATTTATACGCCATATTCATGCTTTTCCGAAATAAATATAATCATTTATAATGTCGTATCGAAATCTCAAGTTTTTAAAAGTTTTGAATATGATGAAGAGAATGATAAAGTTACATTTATAATCAAGCTGCCTAATAACAAAATATTTTTAGGAGGCAAAAGTAATTATATAGTTGACACAACAGACTTCAGCATAAAAGATCTTTTCATGCCATTTGGATATAAATCGTTATCTGGAGTTTATCATGAAAATTCTATTTACATATTTAGAAAAATCAGCAAAAAGGGTAAAACAATAATACTATGCAAATACAATTTCATTAATTGTAAACTCACAAAATTGGCAAGTATTTCTGGAGAATTTTTTCAATGCTCTTGTGCAATTTATAGAAATTCGATTTTGATTGTAAATGAAAAGACAGAAGTAATTTATAGATATGATATTAATATAGAAAGCTATTCGATAACACATGCATGCTTAAATAAAGGACATAAATCCTTTTTATCAACAGATGGGAAGAAAATATTGTTGGCCTTTAAAAATGGGATATATGAGATGCAAGAAAATGAAAATAAATGGAAGATTATTTTTATTGGCCCACTGGAGAATCTTTCACCATTGTTTTCGATATGGAAAGAGAATGCAATTTATTTCGGGGCATTTCACAACAAGGAATTAATAAAATGGAGAGTGATATAAAACATTCAGAAAAACTTTTATCAGCGATGCTTGAGATAAATAGAAATATCAAAACAATAGATTCAGATGTAAGAACAATTAAATCAGAAACTAAACAAGAAATGATCAGCTTACTTGTCTGAACTATAGATAAAATGCAAAAAAATAAAGGCAATGAAATTTTAAATGCAAACAACAGGATTACCCAAATAATGACTGATTTAAATTCCTATGTCCAAAAAACCAATACTGTTTTGAATATTTTTGCAAAGTTACTTGATTCATTTTCAGCATTCAATGGAAATTTCAACGAAATTGTTGATGATGCTCAAGAGCTTTTATATTTACCAAAAAATGAAGCAATTTATATAATGACAAAATATCTATATAATTTAGATGCCTCACTCCCGATTAAAGAAAAATATAAATACTGAAAATGAAGCTATAATCAACTGAATATAGATTGCAAAAATGATATAGATGATTGTATTAAAATAATGTGAAAATGCCAGAGAAAACTAAAAAAAAATAATAAATTTGATATAAGCTATATTGATGTTGAAAATGGAGTAAAAAAGTTATTAAATCTATACGGAAATGAAGAAAACTACTCATTTATACAAAAATATGAATCAGATATAAAGGATGATATGATAAATTTAATGGCTGAATATAATGATATAAAAAACTATATATATACATCAGAAGAGTTCTGTAAATATATGGAATTTAATAATTCGGATAGCAGAAATTGCATTTATATTCCATATCCATTTTCCTCTGACTCAAATATAATTATTTATAACATAGCCTCAAAATCTCAAGTTTGCAAAAGTTTTGAATATGATGAAGGCTATGATAGAATTACTTTTACAATCAAATTACCGAACAATAAACTTATTTTAGGAGGTGAAAGCTGCTATATATTCAACACAATAGATTTCAATATGAAAGATCTTTATATGCCATTTGGCATTTTTAAGTTGGGAGGAGTTTATCACGAAAATTTTATTTATATATTTGCTCAAAATAATGAATATAAAGATGAAGATCAGAGTGAAGCTGAAGATGAAAATCCTTTCCATGTTTTATTATGCAAATACGATTTAATCAATAACAAATGAACAAAGTTGGCAAAATTGCCAGAAATAAAATATAAATGTCCTTGTGCAGTTTATAAAAATTTGATTATGGTTATAGATCATGAAAAAGATATAGTTTATAGCTATGATATAAATATAGAAAGCTTTTCTAAAATTGAAAAATTTTCCAATGATAGAGGAGATAAATTCTTTTTATCAGCTGATACAAAAATATTTATAATTGGTAGAAGAGGAATATGAAATGCAAGAAAATGAGTATAATTGGAAAATTATTTTTTATTGTAGGCTGGAGCATATTTCAAATTCAAGACTGTTCTCAACATGAAAAGACAATGAAATATATTTCGGAATACTGAGTAATAGAAAACTTTATTATTATAAATTCAGTTTGGAGGATAAGATTTTGCAAAAGATAAAAAATAATTAAATAGAATTTATTCACTTTTAATCTTTAATGCATGCAAGTTTTTAATTTATAAAAATTAAGAAGAAGTTAATTGTGATATGCAATTTAATAGACTTTTTATATTTTTATTGCATATTTATTAGGTAATTTTGAAAATAAAATTTTTATCAGTTAGCATAATAATGCCCCAAACTATCAGTGACAAATTGAAATTTCTATTAAAATATATAATTTGTATTAAAAATTAGTTAATTATAATTTTTTGAGCTACAATAGCAAATAAGCAGGAGATTATTATAAATATTACTTCTTGGAAATTGGATTAAATATTAAATAAATGATTATTAAATAACTTAATTTTAATCCTTGGTTTTTAAAAGATGATGCACAATTTAAAATCTCTCAGATCTTCTCAGAAATCTCTCAAGAGACAACAAATGGAATGATATTTCTGTTGATTTCTACAATCTCATATTTGTACTCTGTCTGATAATTTAATATTTAATTTGATTTTAGCTTAAACCCCCTGCTTCAAACCAAATTATCAAATACCTCAAATATAATTAAATGGAGAGTGACTTGAAAAATTCAGATGAGCTTTTATCTTCAATACTTGGAGAAAATAGACAACCAAGAGCAATAAATTCAGAGACTCCTATAAAGGTAAAAGCAGAAAATAAAAATGTAATGATTAGCTTACTTAGTTGGGTTGTTGAGGAAACTAAAAATCATGAAGACAAGAAAATTCCAAAATATAATAAAAATTCCAATAAAAGAGGAGATGAATCAAGATTAAAAACCAATGCACTTTCAAATAATTGCGCAATTCTTTTAGCTTCAATTTCAGCATTTGATGAAAATTCGAGCGAATCTGCGAATGCTGCTCAAGAGCTTTTATTTTTACCC
>CATKHM010000572.1:0-16735 GCA_949751825.1 Blepharisma undulans
AAGATTTAGTTTAAAATATTTTATAACTGCTATAAGCTTATAATTAATTCAATTTTTAATCCCAATCCCAGTTATTGATTTCTTCTTTGGTTGGCTGAATATTTGTCTTCTCCTGATATGTCGAATGTCCTTTAAATGAAAATGAATTTAAAGTCATACCAGCCTTGTTCATCCCAGGATTCTTTTTAACTTTCATATTGAAGCTTGGTTTTAGATCCTGATTTGCAGATTCCACACTCTGATTTGGAGCCTTGAAATTTTTCCTGATCAGACCTTCTTGTCTTATTTCTACTGGTCTCTGGGCTTGTGTGGAAGGTCTGTCATTGCTGAATGTCTGAGCACTATATTCTTCGTTCGCTTGGAAATTGACTGGTTTTCTTGCTTTATTTGTCGCTGACATTCTTGGTCTGACTTGGACTTCATTGAGCCCAATTTTGTCAAAATCGTCAAGAATGTCAATCATCCCAGTCTGAGTTTTGAAATTTTCCATAAATCTAGGATTCGGACTGACATCTTTATTGAGGGAATCTGATCTTGTAAACGTAGAGATCATATGCTCAGTATCTGCTGTGCTCTCAGGTCTTGGAGGAGAAGAAGATTCATTATCAAATTTCAGCTTACTTACAGGCTGTTTTTCTTCAATTCTGTCTCTTCTAATTTTTTTTACATCTTCTTTGATTCCCACTGTTAATTTGTATTGATCCACAAAGTCAATTCGGCTGTTTTTTTCTGGAGGCTTTTCATATCTTTCTTCAGCTCTTTCTATATCCAAAACTACTTTATTTTCATAAATGCCTCCTTGACTTATATAATCTTGATGGGTGACTGGGTTTGTGGCATATTCGGTTCTATCGATTTTGTGCTCAGATAACTTTTCATGGACTCTTATAGGAGAAATTATATTTTCGCCTCGCTTTTGGGCAATATAATCAGGTTGTGGATATCTTTCTTGACCTCTTGTGGAGGCATTTCTGGGAGGAGAAATTGGACTACCACTTTTTCTTGGAAGTTTGTCTTCAGGGATTGGGTATCGCTCAATTGCTCTAATAGGAGAATCACGGGCTCGTGTTGGAGAAATTCTGCTCCCACTCGATTTTCGAGGCGCTGAGTCATATTGTGGATACTCAGGATTTCTTATATCGGCATTTTGGTGGCCTTCTTCGTACTCATCAGGATTTTTTGAGCCAGTTCTGATTAATGGTTGAGGTGGAGGGATTTCTAATTCTTCTTCTTGCTGATGTTGCTTATATCTCTGCTGAGGATATTCTTCTCGGCCCATTTCTGACTGTCTAAAAGGATTTTCATTTCTTTCATTATAATTTGTAGATCTAAATTCATTTTCGTTTCTTTGATTATCCACTTCTCTTGCTTGAGTATAATATTGTCTTGGGTCTGGTTTTGGAGGCTCTTGCTCTCTATTAGGATTGTCTGACAATTTTCGCTGTGGCGCTGGGTCTTTCGGATAATTTTCTTGAGAATCCCGTTTCTGGTGAATGGTTACAATCGGCGTAATTTCTTTTACAGCGTGTTTTGGGTTTTCTTCAAACACAACTTCATCAGGGTGGCTTGGGAAGTTTGATTTTTCAGTTGTCGAGAATCTTCTGGCTTGCCCAATGCTATTTTGCTGCTTGTTTTTGGGAATCGGTTCCATTTCTCCTTGGTTTTCATCAGGATTTGTATTGTTATACTCATTTCCCTGATTCTCAAACGAATTTCTGGGGACCGGGTCAGTCACTTCTTGAAAGTTTTGCCTTGGCCCCGCTCCGTTTCTTGAAAAAGCAGTCAGATTTTCTGATGGAAGATTAGCCAGTGTCCTTGTCAAAAGAGCTTTAAACGCTATACATCATTCGCTATGTATTGATAATGTATCTGTATGCAATGTATATGTTCTTGTATTGAATTCAACTGAAAATACGAATTTTCAATCAGAAACCATTGTGACTCGAGGGTTAGGGTCAAACCCAACTAAGTCATTTACGCTGTGAGTTTCCACAGGCTTTTTATCACCTTCTTTCTTGGTATAAAAAAAGATCCCTGAAGTCAAATTCAAAGTAAACCATCTCTTATTGAATTTGGATAAAAATCGGGCTTTGGCTTTGGCGCTTTTTAGCTTTTTAAGGTATGATTGTATTAGCATAGGACCCTAGATGTTGGTTACATTGTAATTAGGATTCAGGTAAAAACTGGAACTCATTTTACTTTTATTATAAAACCGATAAAATTCAAGTAATATGTGGGAGAAAGCTATATTTGTTATTTTAAAAGAAAAATGTAGATAGATTGAGAAATTTAAGGGAAGGGAATAAACAGCAAGTGAATTTTAAATTATATCAGATAGTTGTTTCCCATTTTTCTGTCACCTGAATTTAGAACCTTTTGATGCATTTAGAGAGAATTTTTTATATTTTAGTGTTCTTAGCATAAATCTGAAATTTGCAATTTCAACAAATCAATTTTAAAGATTTAGATTTACTTATAGATATTTATACTAAAATCAGTAATGGCAAGCATGTCACTACCTTCAAATAACTCAAAAAGGGCTTTTGGCTCTTATCAATGCGAAAGGATAACAATAATAATAAAAACAAAGAAGAAAATTGACAATTATTTGCAAAAAGCAGTAGAAATATTTAGTTGACATTGGAAGACAAATTATTGGAAAAGACAAGACAAAATCTCATAAGATACTTTTCAATAAGCAATCCTATATCAGCTTGGCAAAGATTTACAAATTAAACCTATATAGAGTCTTTTCTTCCTAACTGAAAAATTCAAAAGGACGATTGATAAAAGATTTAAGCTCACACATTTCGAATTTGTGAAAAATATAATCAGAGATGCCTGATCTCAGCTTCTAAGGACAGAATAATTATGCAGATCAGTTTTATGAGTAAAATGAGAAGATTTACCTTAAACGCTGAGAAATAATAAATTTCTGTTTGCATATGAAAGTTAGTTGCTTAGAGAAAATAGAAATCGCAATAGTTAAGAAAAGCTTAATTAGTAAATTTGGCATCGCAATTTTTTCTTTAAATTCTATCAGACCTTTTTATTTCAAGAGCGGTTTCTTGAAAAGAAAAAAGGTTATCAAAAGCAATTAATCATCCCACTTCTCTTACATCAGCTGCAAAATTTAATATTATCAAGAAGAAACTATTTTCTTAATAAAATAATCTGAAATTTGCCAGTATTTTATGTTCCTAATAAATAAATGGTTACTTTGCTTTCTCTTGTCCTCTCAATCCCACTTTTCGTCTCTGGGTCAATCAACTACTGTCAGAATGGAGCAGATTGGACAGATACCTGTGCTTCAGGCACCAAACAGTCCCCAATCAACATTGACACCGCCAGTGTTACGACAACAAAAATCTCAAAGGGCATTCTTTTTGACTTCAAAACAATAAGCACACAAGGCGAATTCAACGACCACAACTTCGAAGTAGAAGGAAATTTCTTCAATGGGACCTTACAAGTTGGCAGCAAAAAAGTCGGATATAACGCCCAGTTTCATTTCCATGCTCCATCTGAGCATACAATTGACGGCAACCACTATGACCTTGAAATGCACAGCGTTCAGGGAGATTCCTCTGGAAACAAAATCTTCGTAATTGGAGTACTCTTCAAGATTGGCAGCAGCAGTAACGATTTTCTTGAAAAAGTTATTGATTCTGAGGAAGCAGCAACAAAAATCGATATTTCTGACGCTTTTGACGGAAACGACGATTTGGTTAACTTCTTTTATTACCAAGGATCGTTAACTACTCCTCCATGCACTGAAGGACTTGAGTGGTTTGTGTGGGAAGAAGTCCAAGAAATGAGTCAGGATCAGTTCGACTTTTTCAATGATCATTGGGCAGGAAATTCAAATTTATGGTGTGGAAAAGGAAACAACAGAGTTACCCAAAATCTGAATGGAAGGACAGTTACTTATTATGAAAGCTCCAATTTCTTAATATTGGGACTTTCACTACTCGCTTTAATCTTTTAAATAAGATTGATTAGATTCTCAATATATCAAGTAAATGGCTTAAATTCAGATCATGGTTTTTCGAAATAAGATAATTTAAAATCAATTTAATGTTTAGAAAATTAATTCTACTTCCAGAAATTAAACTATTTAAATAGTTTACCTTTACTCTAGCAGTATAAATAGTTAAAGTACTTCTTATTGATTGTAATTTTGAATAAATAACATAATGGTTAAACTTCTATTGAATATTTTCGCATTCAATTCATATTTGATTTTTTCAAAATCTCAGAAAGTTGGATTATCATAAAATCAATGGAATAAACGAATTTTTCATCCATCCTCCTTCTGAAAAAAGAAATTTTAAAATTGCATTAGTGTTTCTTTAATAATTAATTCAATCAAATTATCACATAATAAGCATTTATATTTTAGACTCGAAAATGGATAGAAGGAGCCTTCAGGCAGCTCAAGAATACTAATTCGGTTCCAATAACTTATTAAAGATGTGGATCTCAAGACTTGCCACAAGGATACACACAAAAAGAGGCTTGGTACTCATTTCGCTCTCATACCATAACCAGCTGAGGGCTTAGAGATGTGCTTAAGAAAATTTAATATTTATAAAAGGGAACAAGGCCAACAGTCAGATCCAAGAAAAAGCTATTTAGATTATGGCTGAAAATTGCACATTGAAAGAGAAAGGGCATTGCTAATTTCTCCGAAGAAAAACAAAAAGCCTGCATATAATGAAAGTATTAGAGGCAAAAAAAGAATTAAAGCAGAATAGATGGTAAAAAACGGTTTGCTTGTTATGATAATGATTTCTTCCAAAAGAAGTTATAGGATTAGACAAGTAAATACCCAAATTATTAATTTAGCCAATAATATGCCATAATAAACATTATGGAATCAGAATACCTACTCTTTAGCCAAGCTGGAATTAGGCCAAAATATTTATTTCATAATCCAAATGAAAACACAACAAATACCTCTAATTCAGATACAATTCCAAATTCTAAAGCCAAAAAAATTCACAAATTTTGTGAAGAGCCTCATATTGATGACATTCCTAAATATTTGAAAACAATCATAAAAGTATCGCCAATTGAAGATTCATTTTACATTTGTATAGGATTTGGATTAATTGAAGCACTAATTAGATGCAAAGATCAGCCTAGAGGGTTATTTTGCATCAAGAATTTCAATTCTGCGATTCGGAAAATTGAAGAAAAGAGAGTAAGTATCCTCAATGAAGAAATTGAGACTGTCAAAGGCATTCTCACAGAATTGATCAATCGTTTATTTTCGCAAGATATCAGTAAAGCTCAGGCTCTTGAATTATTATATGAGTATGCAAACAATCGCTCTTCTAAAGCAGTCTATTCAATTGGAGTTTTAATACGTTGAATATCTCAAAACATAGGAGATAATACACAAATTGATTTGTGCTGCAACTTATATGAGAGCTTCCCAACCTCAGAATTTGCAAAGATTTTTGGATTGATAATTTATGAGCCAAATCCAGTATATCTGCTTCCAGCTGAAGCTCACCTTATTCCTTTGGTTCATGTATTTTATAATAAAGCTGAAAACTCATACTCATTGGTTTATCATAAGAAACATAACAAGTTATTATTGGAAAATGAAGCAGATCTGAATAAATTTCCTTTTGTATATAACAAGTATGAGTGCTTTTTGTTAGAAAGAAAGCATTTCAGATTAGAACCTTTTAGTTCTCATTTTGTATGGAGTGCTGAAATATTCCCTGAAAAAGAATCGCTATTTGTATGTATTGGAATTGGCGTTTGAGAATCTATAATAAGTGCAGATAAAGAAAAATATTCAGAAAAGACAATAATAAGCTTCAATGAATTATTTGCTGAAGAAAATTTAATAATCCTTCGTCAAGAATTCGGAAATGATGCTGAAATTGCAATTCTAGGATGACTAATTTTAAAGAGAATGTGGTCTTCTGCAAATAAATCAAATTCTTTAAGAGAATTTCATGAAAAAATGAGAACAAATGAGTATAACTCAGCCTATATAATAGGAATGATAGTAAAATGCATTATTTATCTTTCAGTTTACAGAGAAGACAGGTCCATTTTCGAGCAGATAGCTAACAATATGAGCTTGAAAAATGCTTTTAAAATATGTGAGATAATATCCTGGGCACTGAAAATTACTATCAATTTGTATGTTCCTGAACGCCATAAATTTACTCCAAGGCAATATTGCAAGTATACTTTGCCAATCTTTATTTCGTGGAGCATGCAGACTCAGTCGTTTATGCTTCTTTATTACCAATGTATGGTTGAGTTAGAAATAAATCCTGAAATCACTAGAAATCATTTTCCGTTTGTTGCTTGCTCTCAACTAAGAGGCAAAAAATCCGCAGGAAAATGAAAAAGAATGGATTTACACACCCTGGCCAAAGTTATAGGCCATAAATGGCAAAGAATTATTACTAAGAATAACATAAATCCAAATCTTTTTAACAGTCTCAGTGCTCCCCTTGAAATGATCCTCTTTAAAATTAGAAGCACTGAAAATGCTCAAGAAATTGATGATCTAGTGAATCTCATAAGGAATTTCAGCGAAAATCAATCATCGTGCTATGAGGAAAACTTTACAGATGATTTACAAATTAAAGAGTTGGGGCAAAATATTTTAAGCAGTTTTGCTAGTATTCTTTTTAAAAGAAATATGTGTTTAAAATGATTCAAAGGCTTACCTGTATTGATAGAATTTCTTATATACAAAATTGTTAATATGAAGAAATATGGCTTCAAAATAGAATCAGTAATAAAGGCTTTGAAATCCTGGGAATTCGAGTTTGACCCAGTATCACCTAAAAAATTGGTACTTAGCCAAATCGATAAGTTGCTGTTGGGAAAAATGAGATTTTAAGTAAAAATGACCTCAAAATATTTTGGGGAAAATAATTAAAATGTAAGAAAATTAATGGAGCCATTTTAAATAATTAAACTTTATAGAACAAATATAAATAAATTTTGTCAAGTTATATTAAGTTATTTATTTTTCGAGCCTTTACTAACCTGCAACTGTACATCCTCTGTTTCAATTGCAAATTTCAAAAAATAAGAGTAATATATATTATACAAAGGACGAATATATACTAGTGATAGTCATATGTTTCTAATTCACACGAAATGTTGCTTCCTTTGTATCATAACATTCAATGCTAACTTTGGATGAAAGCTAAATTGTAAAGTGATTGAATTTTAATTGTTGAAAATGTTAAGAGATCGAAAGAGAATGACGCCTTTATGGAATAGGAAAATATAAAGACAATATTGCTTGCATTAACTAATAATATTAAAAGATCTCAAATAGTAAAATAGGATAAATAAGTTATTATATAATTCAGCTATCTCATGTTAATACAAGCTATCATTTATTTAACACGCAAATTTGTTTACTCTTCAAACACTCTAGAAGTAAAGAAACTTCGACAAAAAACCTCAAATCCTCCAAGAGCAATTATAATTGCTGTCAAATTATCTGAGCTTTTTTTCCTCATGCTTTCAGATATAACTGCTTCAACCCCTTTTCTGCAAGCATTTGTAAGCATATTTTCCTCTTCACCACAGCTATTTCATATAGTGTCAATCACATCTTTAGTAGACAAGACGTCAAAAATCCCATCAGAGCCCATCATAATAAAATCATGATCACTTTTTATCTTAAATGTCCTTATTTCAGGCTGAGCACTAATCACATTCGGAATCCCTCCAAATTCTTCCAATTTTGCATTTAAATCTCCAATAGTCCTACTTACATTTAATCCTCCAGGTAGAATTCTATATGCTTTATGGTCTTTTGCATCTAAATTAGCACTAATGTATACTTGACCGCCAGCAATTTTAATTCTGCTATGTTCAGTTTCATCACATGGCCTATGATCTCTTGACAAATTATAAGTTTCGGTACCTTTTTGCGTACTTAAAATAGCTCTTGAGTCTCCAACGTTCGCTACATAGCACTTTTTCCCTACAATTAGTACTACAAGAGCACATGAGCCTGAGTTGTCTCTTTTTAATTTAGCAAGCTCTGTGAATTTTGCTTCTGCTTTTTGAAAACCGTAAATTAGTGCTTTTTTTGGCGATAAAGGAAAGTGACGATTATCAAGAATAAAATGGTGCAAATTCTCCTTTAAGAAATTAGAACACAAATGACCTCCATGTCCGTCATAGAGGCCGAAAAAGGAGGAATCTGGCCATTGCTGAAATTTTTCATTTATTTCTTTATGCTGAATTCTGAGAATAATTAAAGCTTTGTCTTCATTATATGTTCGAATAATACCTTGATGGGTATTTGCAGCATACCCTTTGACTTCTCCATATGAACCTGTTGACACAGTTGATGGGAGAAGCTTCGGGATAGGCCTTTCTGTGAAATGAGGGCTTTTCATTGAATTAAAAGATTTGTAACTTGAAGTTTTCGTGCTTCCGAGATCTGGCAAGCCATAAGAATTTTCAGCTGGAATATTAAAATTAAAGGTATTTTTTCGAAAAAAATCCATCGCTAATGGGGTGACAGGGCTTGATTTTCCTTTCTTTTTAATAATTGGAAGATTTGAATATGATTTTGATCTTCTCTTTATCTCAAAAAGTTGCATTTTAATGTTTCCATTTTTGGAGTTCAATCAGGAAATGAGCTTCCATTTAAAAAGTTGACATGAAATGTTAATTAATATGACAAAAATTTTAATATGTTTTTAAAAATAAAAACATGAGTATTTTGAAAATTATAATATGTCTATTAAGGAGTTTATAAATTTTATTTATATATAGGAAAAAATATCTTAATAGAAAAGCTTTTTCTTATTTTATAAGTATTGGCTTATGCGTTACTCTATTAATGGTGGTGATGATGATGGCCCAAAATACCTAAAGCACTAAAATAAATCATGTTGCTGGCAAACGTCTTATTTTGGTTAAAAGGATCCATAATTGAAGGGAAAAAACTATTTGATTTGGTTTCTTTATGACGATCTAATTTTTCAGATTTCTTTTCTGCATGATTATTAGCTTTTGCCTTACCCTTAGACTTTTTTTCTTTTGTGATTATTTCGGTTTTATTTTCTTTTATGTCTTTGTTGGCATCATTTTCTTCCTTTATTTCTGATTGTCGTTTCGGATAGCTTTGGCTTTCGTTTTCATATTTATCAGAATACCCAGGAAAGCTTAATTTAGCATTGTTTTGGCATTCAATAATCTTTTTTGGTATCTTATCATTATAACTTTCTTTATCAGGATACTTAGGCCAGCTTGATTTTTTAGTCTCAGATTCCTTACTTTCTTCTATATTTTTAGCTCCTCTTGCTTTTCTGGATTTTTGATGCATGCTTTTGAATATTTTGAAAAAATGATTTCCTGCTTTGCTTTCAATTATGGTTTGAAAGCATTACACCACTCATTATATATTAATTGAGAAACTGCATACAATATATATCTTCTTGTTTTGATTCAACTGAACATACAAATTTTTTCAATTAGACCAACCGTCACTTCAGGATTGGGGCTAAAGCAAACTAAGTCGCTTAATCTGTGCGACTTAATGTATTTTCCGCAAAATTCTTTCTTGGAGGTATAAAAAAACAGCCCAGCGTACAAATCCAAAGTAAACTGTCTCTTGGTAAGCTTGGATAAGCACAGAAATTTAGCATCAGTGCTTTTTAGTTTCTTTAGTTCTGACTTGATTTTCATGGGACCCTAAATGTTGATTACCTTGTAATTGGGATAGAGATTTCTGCTGAGAACATTTATTAAGCCTATAAAATATGTAACGAAATTTGGACTTTCAGGCAAAATGGATAATATAAAAAAGGGGTGAAAAGCAAGCACAAAGGTATTAATAAAATTTTCTACATAAAAGCCAGCTATCATTTAATTGAATATCTCTTGATAGGGCAGACAATTTCATCCCTAAGACTATTTATCAGAGGAATCCAAGATAGAATTTCCGATTTTACTAAATAGATAAAAATTACTACCTCTAGCCATAATGAAAATTCTTTAGACTGCCTTCAATCATTTTCTACATCATTTTTAGTCATACAAATATTTTGTGATTAAATATTAATGAGACTAACAGTCTCTGGGAGTATGCATTATTATTGTCTCTTCGGAGACTCAGGAGAAAACGGAGGAAAGCGATGAGTTAATTATTTCCTTACCAGAATAGGCGAAAAATTCACAGTAATAATTTAATGGAAAACCCCCCAAAAGAGTCTTTGTCTTGCTCAAAGTCATCTGAGTCCCTAGAAGAAGCATCTGCTGAACAACAGGCTGAGAAGAAAGAAGTCAAAACTAATGCCAAAGACCCCATTGCTCAAGCAGTGATCTCATTCTTAACCGAACTTGAGGAACGTATGAAAATACATAAAAATATTCCTGCAAACAACATTAAAAAGAGCCTTGCTGCGTTTGATGAGAGAAAGGCAGAAATAATCAGAGACTGTCTCAAAAATGCATCATATGAAATGCGATTCAAAACCTTAAAAACCATCATGAAATTGAAAAATAAATTAAATATGTAATCATTTAGAGATCATAACTTTTATTAAACACTTTCAATTGCTTAATAAAGCCTCGATTGGGCTTAATAATCCATCTCTTAGCTTTTACAGCTGAAAATGCTTTATCAAAAATCATGTCATTTTTAGCCATCAAATATGCAATTACAATAGCGGGACTTCGAGAAACACCTTGATAGCAATGAACCAGAATTTTATTTCCTGTACTTAAATTTTCATTAATTCATTGAATAGCTCCTGGAAAATGCTGCGCTATATTTTCTGATTCATTATCTTTAGCTTTAATATGATAATAATTCGTGTCAGGTAGAACAGCCACAGGTTCATTGTAAAGAATTCTCATTATAAATTTGATGCCAAATTTATCAAGAAATGCTTGATCTTGAGCAGCTTCAGCAGATCCAAGGAACAGATTTGGAATAATCTCATCCATATAACTAAACTGCACTCCATTTACTCATTTACCTTTTCACCTGCGTTTTTTGGAATCTGTAAATATATACTCTCCTTCAGGAGTATTATTTTTTCATTGGTTTCTGAAGTATCCTTTTAATAGATGACAATATATTCCATCTCCTTCTCGCTTCCCTTCAATAAAATTTCCATCATAATATCAGTCAGTTAGGTATTGTAATAGTCCATTTCCATGATATTTCCCATTTTTAAAGTATCCAATATATGATTCTCCATTTGAATATTCAATGCTACCTTGCCCTTCAAAAATCTCATTCAAAAAGCTGCCATCATAAGTATATTTTCCTCTCATAATAAGCTTTCCTGAACTTCCAATTTTGTCCTCGCTGAAGATTCCTGAAAAAATCATCTCCTTGCACTTATAAAAACCTTCACCATCCTTTTTATCATTCTTCCAGTTCCCAGTATAGCTTGATCCATTGAAGCTTGTCAAAACTCCTTGGCCATTTTTTTCTCCTTCTTCTCAGCTTCCTTTATATATACCATTTTTTATGTCAATTCTTCTGCTATAACCAATAAGTTTTCCATGCCTTCAAGACCCTTCACTTATACAATCAGGTGAAACAAGTATTCCTTTTCCATGAGGCTGATTAAAGCTGTTGACTTGTCCACAATAAAAAATGTTTTCAGAAAGGCTGAGAGGCCCATTTCAAATAAGAGATTTTATTTCTTCACAAGAGAAATGCATTCTTTCTCTTTTCAACGAATCAAGAATCGGCTTCTGAACGAACCCAGAGAAAGCTGAAATAAATGTTTTAGAATTGGTGGATAGGTCTAAAGGATTTATTAATGCCAAGCGCTTTTGAATAGTAAAACTCTTTCTTGCCATATAACCTCTAAAAATTGACTGCATCTGAGCAATTCGCTGTGAGTTACCGAAATCAGAAATAACATTTCAATTTTATTTTCATGCCCTTCAGTATTTTGTAGATTTTGGTCAATCATAACAATTTTATAAAATTCAATAGTAATAACAGATAATATTTGCATTTAAAATTAGACTTACTAGATAGATTATTGATTAGCTCTATTTGCTCTATAAAAATTCAATAAAAATTAACAAACCTATTTTTATTATGAATTTTGTATATTATCAATTTACATATAAATAATCCACACCTATAGATGCACTCTTGTAGAATTAAAAAAGCTCTGGCAATTCTTTTCAAACCCAGAAAAAGCAATCATAATTGCCGTCAAATTATCGGTGCTTCTCTTTCTCATGGATTCTTCCAGTATCGTTTCAACTCCTTTTCTGCAAGCTTGTGACACATTTTCTTCATCAATCGTGCTTTTTCACACTGTTTCAATTGCATCTTCTGTTGATAACACGTCAAAAATCCCGTCACAGCCCATCAAAATAAAATCATGGTCTTTTTTAATCTTCAAAGTCCTTATTTCAGGCTGAGCACTAACCACATTAGGAATTCCTCCAAATTCTTCTAGTTTCGCACTGATATCTCCGATAGTTCTGCTGACATTTAGGCCGCCTGGAATAATCCGGCATGATTTGTGATCTTTGGTTGAACAGTATACTTGTCCTCCTGCATTTTTGATTCTGCTTTGTTCAATTTCATTGGTAGGGATATGGTCTCGGGATAGAGAATAGGCCTCTTTTCCGTTTTCTGCGCTTAAGATGGCTCGAGAGTCACCAATATTGGCGATATAGCAGATTTTATCAACGATCAGAACTACGAGAACACATGATCCTGATTTATCCCCTGTTGACTTTGCTAAATCTATAAACTCAGACTCTGCTTTTGCCAGTCCGTTAAAAATAGCTAACTTGGGTAAGGACGGAAAATGTGGATCACCAATAATATAATGGTGCAGGTTATTTTTCAAGAAATTAGAGCATAAGTGGCCTCCATGCCCATCATATAAACCAAAAAAGGAGCAGTCAGGCAATTTTTGCTCCCCATTTGAAATTTGACTTTTTATTTTTAGTATAATAACAGCTTTATCTTCATTATAAGTGCGAGAAATCCCTTGATGAGTATTGACAGCGTAAGCTTTGACTCTTCCATGAGAGTTGTTGGAGATGTTGGATGGAAGAAGTCTTGGGATTGATACTTCTGTTGAGCTGCAGGTGCTGTTGAAGTCATCACTTTTAATTCTGGGTCTGCCCAGCTTTGGCAAGCGTAAAGTATCAAAATTAGAAGCCAGCTGAGAAAATGTTGTCTTTTTGATGGAATCTACTGGTGAAAGGGCCATTTTGACAGAATCTGCTGATGAATGGGGAAGTGGAGACAACTCCCCTTTCGGCTTCAGAAATGGAAAGGCTGAATATGAGTTGGATTTTTTGTTGCACTTATGAGAATGCATGTCGCTTATTTTTTGAAAAATTTATTAATTGTGATTTAGCCATCAAGGATATAATAAAAAAAATAAGCCAACTTTTACTGACTACTAAATATTTCTAACAGAAAATAACTAATCTTAGATCTGTATCAAATTGAAAATAACTATGAAAAATTTTCAAGAAAAGTCTAATTTCACAACGATTTTTCGATTATGTTTACTTTTACTTCAATGAAAATTTCTTAATGTGCATTTTAATTAATCGCTCAAAAGCTTAAATAGTTCTAATCTATTCTATACCCAGTATAATTCAATTTTAAAAATTTTAGAAAAGAATGCAGCAAGCTAGATTAAAAAAAGAGCAAGCATGCTCTTTTCTTAAATTTAAAGCTCCAGTTTTTATTTTCATGGCTTTAACTTTTTAATCAAGTTATTTGAGATAAACTCATTATTGTGCACACAATCGGATAATTTTTTTATTCTTTACGAAAAGTAATACCTTCATTATTTTTATAAATAAAAAGAGTGACTAACATGCAAGAATTTATTGTTGAGCTTTTCCAATTTTTGGAAAAAAGAAACAAGCCTTCTGAAAAAGGCAACAGAAATTTACAATTATCTCAAGATGTAGCTGAAGAGCTGAAAAAACAGCTCAGTAACAAGAAAAATGCGCAATCAGAAGCGAATAGGCTGCTTATAGCAGAGATTTCAGAATTAATAGAAGGATGTGAACCACTTTTACTTGAGAGGTGGCACCTAGAAATCAATATATCAGCAAATCACTTTCAAATCTCTTCTGAGAATTTTGGATATGATTTCAAAATTTTGATGAATTCATTGATGAGTGCAAGCCTACTATTTCCTTCCGCTTATGCAGCTCAAACCTCCATAAAAATAGGTTCTTCTAAATCTTTCTCAAGAAACTCAATATGGGATCTGTCAGTTTCTCGAAACGAAATTTTGAAATTCCCACAAAGCCCTATTGAAGCAAAATTCCCAGATGGAAATTTAAGAATTCATGCAGAATATTTAGGCAGCCCAGCCAAGCCAAAAATTTCGCCTCAAAAATTAGGAAGCAGACCAAGACTTATCTCTATTGGAGACGAGCTGGATTTCAAAGACTCTCAAAAACCTCAAAAATTTCGCCAGTCGTTACAAAGCACAGAAACATCCCAAAAATCTCAAAAATTTCCAAATAAAGAAAATATTCTATCACTTATTGAGTCAGAAAGTTTTTATGACGAAAATGAGATTGGTTTTAAGCCACTTTCTAGTGTTTTATTTACAGAGGAACTCCAAATTGAGTCGGATGAAGAAATTAATGCATTTGAGACAAACGAAGAAATTATTGAGGATATGCCAATAGATTCAAAAATTTCTGTTTATTGGAAAAAGTGTGATGAGGTTTTAAGCTTGAAATTGTTCAATGGAAATGAAAATTCGAATATATTAGCAAGAGAGCTTGTATATAGTTGGAAGAATAAGAAGACAGAAACAAAATAGGAGATGTATTTTATTGTAAAATAAATTAAAATCATAAATAAATTTATTGATTATTAATGAATCATTGAAATGGGCATGTAAATCTCAAAATATGCAATAATTAATATAATTTAGAACCTCTTGTTGAAATGGAATAATTGATATTAAATTCTAAATAATTCATTATGAATATTTAAATATGAGCAAGTACAAGCCAAACTTGAGACTTAATTTAAGCCTCGACAAAAAAGAGATTAAAAGCTCTAGTTTAACTAAGAAGAGTTCAGCCCACTCTACACCAAGAAGACCCCTAGAAACCTCTAATAAGCCTGTCCAAAAATCAATCAAAAATAAGCCAAATGTCCCCATCCTTGCACTTGAAAACTTCCAAAGTGAGTTCAGCAGTATCAACGCCTTATTAACTACATCTAGAGCTCGATCATCATCCAAAAAAATTGCAAGCGAAAACATTTCATTAAATGCTACCAGCACATCAAAACCTAATAATATATTGAATTCTGCCTTGCTAGCACCTAAATCATTTAATCAATCTCCAAGAGTTCCCACCAAAGCTTCTGAAATTACTTCAAGCATTTCTAAAGAAAACTTTGACCAAAATTTGGAAAATTTTAAACCTCCACTTTCGGCGGGTGCGGTACTTAAAAATTTAAAAAACAGCTTAACTGAGTATGAGCAAGGAGAAATTTTAGCATATGAAGAAGTTTACTTTATTGGTAGCATTGCTGATAAACTGAATTATAATGAATCAAATTATTCATATGACGATGAAAAAGGAGACTACAAAGCAAGAATAGGCGATCATGTGCATTATCGCTATGAAATAGTCCAAAAAATAGGAAAAGGATCTTTTGGGCAAGTTTTTAAAGTATATGATCACAAAGATAAACAATATGCAGCGCTTAAAGTCATTAAAAACAAAAAACGATTCCATCAGCAAGGCTTTGTCGAGGTAAAAGTTTTAAAAACTTTAAAGCAAAATGACCCTCAAAATAAATACAACATAGTCCATATGCTAGAAAGCTTCATATTCCGCAAACATTTATGCATAGTTTTCGAGCTTTTAAGCACAAACTTATACGATTTCATGAAAAGTAACCATTTTCATGGTCTTTCAGTCCCATTGATCAGGAAATTCGCTTTCCAAATGCTGCAATGTCTTAAGCTTTCCAAAAGACTAAATATAATCCATTGTGATTTAAAGCCAGAAAATGTTTTACTTAAACAAAGCAATAGATCAAGCATAAAAGTCATTGATTTTGGCTCAGCTTGCTTTGAAGACCAGAAATTGTATACTTATATACAAAGTAGGTTTTATAGGGCACCAGAAATAATACTGGGAATTCCTTATAGTTCTGCTATCGATATGTGAAGTCTAGGTTGCATTTTGGTGGAGCTTTATACAGGGTATCCACTTTTTCCAGGAGAAAATGAGAACGATCAGTTACAATGTATGATGGAATTAAAAGGATTACCCCCATATCAAGTTTTGCAAAAAGCTACAAGACAGAGGGTTTTCTTTCATTCCTCTGGGAATCCTATTTTGCAAGCGAATTCTAGAGGGAAAGTACGATATCCAGGAACTAAAGCCTTAAGCGAAATCCTCAAAGGCACCGAACTTAATTTCCAAATTTTCATAGAAAAATGCTTAGATTGAAATGCAAGCACCAGGATGACACCTGAAGAAGCTTTGATCGACCCTTGAATTCTTGACGGTCTCTCCAGAATCCAAGCAGTTTCCACTCCAAGGGCCGAAATAAGCCGTGCAAACTCAAATCGAACTCTTCAAGCTCATTTTGAGCCTTCAAAATACGCTCAATCCACCCGTCACAGCAATCTTGGAAATTTTGCATTTTAATAATTATAAATTATTGCTTCTATCTTAAAGAAATCGAAGTTATTTTTACTTCTTCTTGGCGACACCAACA
>CATKHM010000573.1:0-16734 GCA_949751825.1 Blepharisma undulans
GTACTGCTTGTGTCACTGGAACAACCCTCAATGCTGGTACTTGTACCTGCACAGATCCTCATGCAAGCTTCAATGATAACAATGACGCATGTGTTTGCAATCCTGGATATTATTCAAACGCCGAAGTTTGCACAGCCTGCACTAGCCCTTGCGCTACTTGCAATGGTGGAACTACAACATCTTGCTTATCATGCAATAATGGATTTTTCCTCAACGGAAACTCATGTGATGCTTGCGGTAAAGGCTGTGAAGTATGCACAAGTGGAACACTCTGCACCAAATGCATCGATACTACTTCTTTTTCAACTCTTATTGATGGAGTTTGTGGCTGTACTGATGTTAATCAAATTATCGGTGCTGATGGCAAATGTGATTGCAACTCTGGATATTTCTTAGCTATAGATAAGTGCTCAGCTTGCAATACAGGATGCAAGCTTTGTACAACCGCAAATACATGTACAGGCTGTTGGGATACCCAGAATGGAGCTATAAATGCTGATGGATCTTGCACCTGCAAATTAGATTTGCAAAAATATGACGCTGCTACTCATACATGTGATTGTCCTCTTCACCAGTATCCAAACTATGATGAGGCAACATGTACAATGTGTAGTAGTGGATGCAGCTCATGCAATTCCACAAGTTGTTTACTGTGCTACGATCCTACAAACATGGAGCCAGATAAGGAAGATGGAACTTGCAGCTGCATAGATGACAAGAAGAGATTCTCTACATCCAATGATAAATGCATTGATAGATCAGATAGTGCAGTCGGATTGGCATTCTCTTGGATCTTGCTGATTTCTGCAATGGTCTTTTCTCTTTAGATAACTAATTATAACTAGATAATTGTTTCTAAATATATGGAATTTTTAAAAGAATTTCTAGGCCACATTGCTTGCGAGTCTCCTTGCGCAAATTGTGAAGCAGCTGCAACTACTTGCACTTCTTGTGTAGATCCTGAAATCTTAGAAGTTAATGACAACACTTGTGTATGCAAAGATCCAAACGCATCATTTGAGGTCGCTGAAAATGTATGTGTTTGCAATCCAAAATATTTCGAATTTGATGGACTTTGTACAAGCTGCAATGCAGAATGTGCCACTTGTGATATTATCGCCTCAAATTGCACATCTTGTGCTGTTGGATTCTTTAATCAAGACAACTTATGCAATGCTTGCACACCGCCATGTGCAGAATGCTCTAAATCAGCCACTGAATGTGATGTATGTGATGACCCTACTAATATGGTTTTAAGTGGAGGAAATTGCGATTGCATATCTTCACAAGCCTATTTTGATGATGTTCAAAAGCTTTGTGTTTGCAATCCTGGATATTATCAAGATGCCGATCATGCTTGCCAACCATGCACAACTCCTTGCCAAACTTGTCTAGGAACAGCTACTTTTTGTGAAACCTGCGTTAATGGGTATTTCCTTGAAAAAACCAATAATGAATGCGCAGAATGCCAATCTCCATGTGCTACATGTTCTGGCACTGCTGAAACCTGTTTAACATGCATTGATGCTCCAGGTCTGAAATTTGACCAGCCCACAAACACTTGTGTATGTTCTGATAAAAATGCCCAATTCAATAAAACTTCATCAGCATGTGAATGCAACCCTGGATTTTATTCAAATAACAACAACTGTGTGGCCTGTGCTGTAGGCTGCGAAGACTGTGACTCCAAAGGCGATTGCAATCTATGTTCTCCTGGCTATTTCTTAAGCATTAACAAAGTTTGTCTTTCATGTGCTGTAGGCTGTGATGAATGTACCTCAATAACAGCTTGTGAACAATGCACTGACACCCATAACACCCAATTAGAAAAAGGTGTCTGCACTTGCATCACTAAATCCGCTATATTTACCACAGAAGGCATGTGTGCTTGTAATGGTGGATTTTTCAATAACACCGAGACCGATACATGTACAGCTTGCCCTAATGAATGTAAAGTTTGTACATCAGCCACTGAGTGTGATAGCTGTTGGGATCCTACCATGACTAAAAGTGCCGCTGGAGCTTGCAGTTGTCCATATCAAAACCAACTATTTAATACAGTAACTCATTTGTGTGAGTGTCCAAGTCATTTCTACAATAATGTAGCTGGAAAGCAGTGTTCTGCTTGTGGAGAAGGGTGTGACGTATGTACTGATGCAAAAACTTGTACAACTTGCTTTGACCCAGAACATATGACAAATAATGATGATGGAACTTGTAATTGCACGAGTAGTAAGCAAGAATTTTCGGAAGCTAATGAAAGGTGTAGAGATAATGATAGCGGTGCGTATGGATTGACGTTTGCTTGGATTGTGTTGGTGGTATCGGTGATGCTTTCAGCATTTTAGATAGATAAGTAATATTTTATGATAATTTGGGGATTTGTAAATTTTAAATCATGGGAGGAAGAAATAGAATTGGTTTGATGATAAGAAAATATATAAAGCCGATTTAGAGCAAAAATTGTTGTTTATTTATATTGAAAATTTGAGTTCTGGTAAATCTCTTTATTAAAGAAAAATATTTTTCTAATTAAATTGGAATTATTCGGTATAGATGAATAGCAAGAAATTTCTTATAGAAAAAGAAGCAAAGAAGAATGAGTTCAGCTTGTAAGATAAATATTGATAGGCAAACACGATTTAAAAAGAAATTAACCAAAATTAGTCAATCACAAGACTTATGAATGGACAAACTAATATAAACTAAAGAGGCACAAGAATTTTGCTTAAAAAATGCATCAGAGCAAAATTAATTAGTTATGCTAGCTTTTAGATGAATTGAAATACGAAAATGCATATTCACTTGTCAATTTTCTTGATATCGGAGATTTCGACAAAATCATATCATATAGAGACTTTATTTTTTCAGGAAATCACCTTACTTTAATTGCAATGCAGTTTATTGCTCCAATTTTGAGTATATAAACATGCAATCCAACAGAAAAAGAATTTCAATAAATTCCAGATCCAAAAATTGAAAATTTTAAAATGCCTTTTCCTTTTAAGATTTATGTTTTAAAGCCCCATTTTATATTAAAATTAATGTTATTTAATCAAGATCTTACCAATTCCTTTCTTAATTTATCAAATAGCAAGCATGAAGCTCCGTTAAATCAATTTATTGGCAATGATCAAGATTTATCCTTTTTCAACAAAAATGAAGACTTGAAAAACTATATTCTTGAAAATATTAAAGAATTAGAATCAATAAAGAGAATTTGCATCATAAATTCATCTAATAAAATAAAAGCAGAGATCGAAAATTTGACCAATTTAATCACCCAAATCAATATAAGGCTGGGAAAATACAAAAATTTAGCGACTTCATCATCAGATTCACTAATCATAAAACTTTTATTTAACTCTGATAATGAAATTGCTAATTCATTTATAAAATGCTTGAAAGCTGAAGAAATTTTAAATAATGACAGCTTAAAATATTTCAATCCCCGACTTTTAGCGACAGAAGAAGCAGGAAAACTCGAACAAAATATTCAAGAAATTGATGATTTTGAAACTGCTTTAACTAATTTTTCTAAAAGCTTAGAGATAAAGCTTAATTGAGCTTCTTACAAAGCATTAAAACGATCAGAGCAAGCAATTTTGAAAAAATGGAAAACAATTGAGAATAAATATAACGAAGCATGGCAATCTTCAATAAGCCTAAAAATTTTGATTCAATTGAACGGCAATATATATTCTTCATATCAAAATTATGTAACGAAATTTGAAAAAGCATCCCAAAATTTTAATAAAATTATTAATCCAAATCATGATCACAATAGTATTATTTACATAAAGAATGACAGGTCAGTAATTAATTTATTTGATATAAGCTCTCATAAAAAAGAATATCGCAATGTTGAAAAAGTAGAATGAGTTTTAAAGCTTCCTGGCAACGAATTGTTTTGCTGTAGAGTTCAAGATTATTATGATAATTATAATATTTACATATCAAAATTCAAAGGATTGATTCTTGATAGCAAAACATTTAAAATCAAAAAAAATATCCGTTTTCCAAGGTATATAAAAGAATGCACTGGACTATTTTATAATGATTACATATATTTATTTGGACAGAATATGAGTGTTTCCTTTGATATAAGGAATGAAGTATGAAAAAAACTTGTCTGCATCGATTTATATCCAAAAATTAGTATTATTTTCTTTAAAAGTGCTATTTTATTGTGCGGAACTAAGTCTCAATTATATAAGTATGACATTAATATTGATAGCTTTTCACTCATTGATTTGGAGCTCAAAGCAGGAGGAAAATTGCTTACATTTAATTTAGAAAGAGCATATATAATTGAATTTGAAGGATTCATTTATGAAAGTGGAATAGAAAATGAATATTACTGGAATGCCATATGTAAAGGGAAGATTTTTGATGATGATGTCAAACAAATTAATTGAGTGTCTGATAATTATTGCATTATGTTTGGAGTTTATATAAAAGGCTTCATAAGGAAAAAAAATAAATATTATGTATTTGATTTTAAAAATAGAAGTTTGTTTAGTGCCAAAGGGTTTATTAAGGAGAGATTTGAGAAAGCTTCAAAAGAATATTATAAGAAAATTCAATAATAGTGGTATTGGATAATTATAAGGCAAAATAGAATTAATTAAGATTAAAATAGGTTACTCTCCATTAAAGAGAAAGTGCTTGAAGCAATTATTATAAAAGAAAATAGGATTTTCTTTTAAACAAGCATATATCTAAAAGAGTTATACAAACAATTCTTAAAGCTATTGCACTTTACATTCATTAACCTTCTTAATAATAAGCATCAATTATGATAAAATCAGCAAGAATCCATTGCCATTTTATAAGTTTTTGCTGAGCAGGATTGAATCTTGAGTGAAAAAAATTTGAAATCTCCTTAGTTAGATTAAATTTTGATGATTTTCTATATAAGTATCATCTTCATTCTTTTTATCTCTGCTGCTTGGATCTATCAAACTTTGAAATGACTTTTTATGATGACTTTTTAATACCTCAATTTCTCCAGAAAATCAGGTTTTATATAAGATCGGCCATTTTGAAGAAATTTGATTATTCATTCTTACGAGTTGAATTCTTTGCAAAATTTATCTTGATTGGAATCTCCAATCCTGCATTGCAAAACATTAGTAATTGTTTATATATTACCGTTATATAAGTGAAATATCATCAATCATAATTAATGATAAATATTTTATTTGAAAAGGCCCCAAATCTTTGAAATCTTCTCATCACATATAGGCAATTTCTAATAATAAAAATGGATTTCAGTATCCAAACTGAGAAAGCAATAAACATTTATGATAGGGAATCTCTCCAAAACACAGACCCAGTATACATAAAATCACTTTTAGAAACAGCTCAAGCATCAAACTATGTGACAGAATTGGTTGAATTGCTTCAAGATGCTAAAAAGAAAAATTATCCCAGAATGTTTGCTATTTTAAATGGAATGAACTCCTGCATAATAGAAAAAGTGATTTTTATTTTACAATCAGAAGATAGAGGCGTAAATGTAAAGCCAATTATCCGCTACTTAGAACATCGATTGGCTAAGACTTCCAAATTCTTTAAAAAAAGTCAAACAAAAAGGGCAAAAGAGTTAAGAAATGAAGAATATGAAAAAGAAAATAATGAGAAGTTGGAAGTCAGAGCGAGAGAAGAGAAAAAAGGGGAGGGAATAGAAAAGAATAAGCACAAAAAGACAGTAGCGGCATATGAAAAGAATATAGGAAAAGAGATGATAATGCAAATTATCAAGTATTTAGTCGATGGCAGAACTGCCATTTTTTGTCTTGTACTGATGGTTTTGATAAGAGAATATTTCTTTGATTTGAATGAATTTTGTATCTTTCTTGTAGCTCTCTCATTTGTAATTCTAGCAAGATTTGTAATCACATTTGGATCAAGAGTTTCTTTGCCTGCAAGACGTAAATCTGATGATAAGCCAAATAAATAATTAGATAATTGAAAAATGTTAGTAATATTTTTTATTAGGAAAGCTAGAGTTATAATAATTTAAACTGAGTCTTCAAAAGGCAAGTTTAGGCTTTATGAAATAAATCGTTTAATAATTCTGTATAATCAAAACATCCAGACTTTAAATTATAATCAGAATCGCTTTATATGGGTAAACAAGAGATATATAAAAAGTTAATTAAAGCTATGGGATTGGGGTTGGAGACTGTAAACTTGCAATGTGACAAATGGTTTTTATAACTATAAGTTGAGAATTAAAATTGGCCGAAATCATAATTGATCAATAGATTAAAAATATGTAAGCTTATCTTCATGCCGTTCCATTTTTATAAGAATTGTAGAAAAGAAAATGTAGAAAGGAACATTGATCCTTGAGTTTTTCATTCTGCTGCATTGTATTAAACAAGCTTACTTAATCCATCATTTTACTATTCAATATGATAAAAGCAAGCTTTTAATTTCATATCATTTTATATGGTAATAATAAAATGCTTAGAAAGACTGTCATATGGTCTTTTGTGCTCACTGTTCTTAGTTTTACAGCTTCCTCTTCCAATTTCAACGCTCAGGATATTACCAGCAGATCTCAATTGATCTTGAAATCACTGGCTGAGTCTTATCAGCAAGGCCGCTCATGCAAGCCCTTAAGACTTCACACTTCAGTCATCAATGAATCCTTCAGCAATCACAACGCCAATAAGATTTTAGAGTCACCCTTAGCCACTTCAGCTAAAATCATATCAGATTTGCTACTCACTGAGTCCTCATCAGATAAACTAAAGCTTGACAAGTATAATCAATGCACAGATATCCTGTTTAGCCAGGTTATCAAAGATGGAGAGGTAGAGGCTGATATTGTTATATTCGCTGTAGCAGGTGAAGAAAAAGGAGAAATTGCAACTTCAAAGAAATGTGAGGTGAATGAAAATAATTATATCAAGTCTATAGCTTTGGAAATTAATGTGGAAAAATTTATGTGATTAGATAGCTTCTCACAGGTCAAAGAACTTTGTGTTGCAATTTGCAATGTCTTGTATGAAGGAAATGAAGGGGAAAAGCAAATACTGTTGAGAGAAATAGAGAGAGTTTTATCAAAAGAAAGAGTAAACAGACTTAGAGAGTGTCAGATTGGAATTTCAGGCTGTGCAGCTTGTGATGATGATGGAACTTGTACAGAATGCCAAAATGGGTATTCATTAAGCGATGGAGTTTGCAATCAAATTTGTACACCACCATGTAAAGAGTGCTCTGGGAGTCAAACATATTGTACAAGTTGCTATGATGCCAGTAATATGATAAATAATGCCGGAACCTGCCAGTGTAAAGATTCCAATGCCTATTTTAACTCAGGACCTCGTATTTGCATGTGCAATTCAGGTTTTATCTCCAATTCTCAAGGAGTTTGCATTGCTTGCACACCTCCATGTTCTCAATGCTCTTTAAGTGTGAATTTTTGCACTTTATGTGATGACCCAACTCATATGACGCTACATTTTTCAAATGGAGTTTGTGAATGCACCGACACGAATGCCTCTTTTAACCCTGAGACTCTTCGTTGTGCATGCAATCCAGGATATTTTTCTCCAGATGGCTATTGCACTAAATGCCAATATCCTTGCCTGATATGCTCATCAACCTCAGCCAATATTTGTACTACATGTTTTCAAGGATGGTATGTAAATGGGTCTACTTGCTCTCTATGTGAATCTCCTTGCACCTCATGCACAACATCGGCAACTGAATGCAATGGATGCCTTGCAGGTTGGTATCTAAGCCAAAATTCCTGCTTAAAATGCCAAGATCCTTGTCTTTGGTGCTCAAACTCAGCGACTTCGTGTACCGAATGCCAAGTAGGCTATTATTTGAATGGAAATACTTGTTTTCCATGCCAAGCTCCTTGCCAAGAATGCTTTGCTTCAGCAACTGGATGTATGGAATGCTATGATAGTGCACATATGATTTTAATTAACGGGATGTGCACCTGCTTAAGTTGGAACTCATATTTTAGTACTGAAACTCTTTCTTGTCAATGCAGTTCTGGATATTTCTTAAAATCAGGAAATTGTGTAGCTTGCATTTCGCCTTGTAGTATATGTACGGGAATAAATCAATGCCAGGGATGTATAGATGGATATTGGCTAAGTGGAGAAGCTTGTCAACCATGCAAATCTCCTTGCTCTAAATGCAGCAACTCTGCTACTCAATGCACTGCTTGTATTTCTGGAACAGCCTTAAACCCTGCTACCAACACTTGCCTTTGCACAGATCCAAATTCCAATTTAAATCCTACTTCTGGCACATGTGTTTGCAATACTGGATTTTATTCAAAAAATAGCAAATGTGTTCCCTGCCCAACAGGCTGCCAAAATTGTGACTCCAAAGGAAATTGTATATCATGTTCTAACGGTTACTACTTAAGCAATACCAAAATCTGTCTTTCTTGTGTGTCTTCCTTTGGCTGTGAAGACTGCGAAGCCGCGAATACTTGTGAAAATTGCATTGATCATAAAAATACTCAATTAGAAGATGGCGCTTGCAACTGTATTACTAAAAATGCTATATTTAATCAAGAAGGAATATGCATATGCAGCGGATCCTTCAATGACACTGAAACAAATACATGCATTGAATGCCAAGAAGAATGCCAAATATGCACATCAGCCTCTGGATGTCAACAATGCTGGGATCCTACTATGACTAAAAGTGCAGGAGGAATTTGCAGCTGTTCGTTTCAAGATCAGATTTTTAATCAAACTACGCATTTATGCGAGTGCAAAAGTCATCAGTATTTAGATGAAACTACTAAACAATGCTTAGATTGTGGGCTTGGATGTGAGATATGTACGGATGCTAAGACTTGTATGGCTTGCTTTGATGAAAAAAGCATGACGAATAATGAAGATGGAACTTGCAGTTGTAGTAGTTCTAAACAAAAATTTTCTGATAGCAATCATAAATGTAGCAGCGCTTATGGTCTGGTGTTTACTTCAATAGTTTGGTTCATCTTGATAGCATTTTCAGGGTTTTAGAATACTAATTTGAGAATTAAATAATTTTTTAAAGAAAACATATATATAAATTTAGCCAAAATAGCAATTTATTTACTTTCTTTTGAATCAGCATTGCTTTTATATAAATAATTACTGCAAGCAATTTTTTATAGCTCTCTGAATTTTTCAATTGATTAAATATATGAGCTTATTGCTTAAGCAACGACAACTTCATTCTAGACATTTTTGTTTCAGAACGTACAATTTTCCATATATATATCACTAGCCTCTTTTGTAGAATCGTGATTTTACTTTAATAAATTATTTGCATCTAAAAATAATCATAATAAAATGGCTGAAATTACAGAGATTGTTGAGAATACTGTCGAACCAATAGAAGTAATCATAACAAGAATAAATTTGGCTCTCATACAAGAAATAGAAAAATTGGAAAACGAGCACAGAATAAGAGCTATGGAAATTCGTTGTGCTGAAGAAATAGAAATACTTGAATTCACACAAAATATGGAGCTTGAGCTCGCAAAAATAAAACAAAAATTTGAAAATGAGAAAGTTGAACTGGACTATGAATTTGAAATGCTGAAAATAACTCAGCAAAATAAAGCAGAAAGGCTGAAAACAATTGAGATAGAAAAAGCAGAAGATTTGAAAATAATTGAGGAAGTAGAAAGGCTGAAAAAAAATCCTGGAAATTTTGAAGATATAGAAGGATTTCCAGGCAATGTCAAGTTTACGTTCAAGCGTGGATAATCTTTAAAGCTTTTTCCTTTAGGATTATTATTTATAGAGAATTTAGAAAGAAGTAAGATTATTAAAATGAATAAAGTTTTCAGTTAAATATCTTTATAAGTGAGGTTTCAATATCTGAAAATTAAGATTTTTAATTTAATGAGCATTTGGGCGAATTAAGAAATTGTCTCATATATAATTTAAAAACAAAAATTCAAGCAAGTTCATTAGATGATGTAAATATAATTCATAACTTCCTACACCTAATTATCAGTTTGTAGCTTTCTTAAAATATGGAATCAAATGTTATAATCAACCAGAATTCCTTTATAAAATATTTCGCAGTCCATCTTGATATTTTCATGAAGAGCATTGGATAAATCATAAACTTTGAAATCTCCTTATTTGAATATAAATTTTTGATTGCTCCTACTCAATGATCGTCATCTCTAATCTTGGACTCTAAATCTCCATCATGAAATAGAAATTTTCATAAAATTGATACTTTTAAAGTCTATTTATCTAAAAAATCACACAGTTTTTTATTTTATTTTTTGATTCAATCCTCTCATTTTTACCGATCTTTTTCCCATAGTCTTTGTCCAATTGAATCCCTGCATAAACGTCGCGAATTTTTGACTCAAAAAGCATATTAACACCTTCTTTACTAATCAAATTATCATCCACATGGATTATCTGTATATTTTTAAGCTTAAGTAATTCTTCAACATGTCTATCCTCTATTCAGCAGTTGTTCAAAGAAAGTATAAAAACTTCAGGGTGCATATTATTCAAGACATCTACTACCTCTTTTATTTGGTTTAAATTCAGCTTTCAACCATCTAAAATCAATGAACATATTGGATGTCTTGTGATAATCCTATCTATTTTGCTTTTGAAGTCCATAAGCTTATAATAATAGATGCTATTATAAAGAATTCAAATAAAGAAAATTACAATAAATCAAAGGAAAAGCTTGAAATTGAAAGAAAAACCAAAAAATAATTACAAATCGCATGCAATTGGGGGCTCATATTTGAAAATAATTTTTAAATGAAAATTTTAAAGCAACTGATGATTTATTCTTTGCCAAAGATAATGCACATAATTTGGATGGGTGAATTAATCCCCTATAAAAGATTCGTCAAAATGCTGAAAGGGAAAATCTATAACAAAGATCTTGAATTCATTTTTTGAACTGATGACTCAACAAAAACTCTTCCTGAATTCTTCAGGTTTTCACTGGAAGGAGAGTGCTCTTATGAAGTGGTGAAAATAAATGATGAGCTGCAGATTTATAAAGAGGATGGAAGCCATCAATCTGTAATATCTATAAGATCAATTCAAGACTTTTTGCTTCATGAATCAGATGAATTTGCTGAAGTTATCTATGAAATTATGAACTATGAAATCAACGAGTTAGATAATCCTTGAGGGTATGGATCTGCCAGCGACATTTTGAGGTACTATCTTTTATGAAAAATTGGTGGAATATATTATGATAGTGATGACATAATTCCAAAAAACCTCTGTGATATTTTGGAAGCATTCTGATCTATAAGAGAAAACTTCCGAAAAGATTGTATTTTTGGAAGCCTTGGCAATAGCATAATTTGCTCTTTAAGAAATGGCATAACAATCAAGGATATCATAATGAGGGTCATTGACAACTATGACAGAAACTCAGCAGAGATAAATAACCTGTTTATAAGATCAGCACTAAGCACAGCGCTGAAAATGCAAAAAGCTTGCTTTGATGAAAATTCCAGTTTGTATTTATCAAATTACATAAAGCCAGTTCGCTGCAAAAGTGTAATTAATAAAACTGGTCCAGCAGGACTAATCCTATATATTATGGATGGGGCTATTTCTATTTGCCGTGAAATGACCCCCTCAGGTTTTCCAATTTGTGACCAAGACTGACTAAAGATACCAGTAGAAAAGTCCTCAGATGCTGTGTTTCTCATACAAGAAGCATTGCGAAAAATTAAGTTTGAAGTGAGCCATGAACATGTTTTAAAATTGGAGGAAAAGCTTTCTGCAGTCATTATGAACTCTTCAGAAAAATACATAAAAGATATGTTTTGTTCAAAAGCCTATGATTTTATAATTGAGAATGACATTATTTCGCAAGCCAGATATATTCAGCATTCTTGGTGCTATGAAGAAATCACTGAGCTTTACTTGAAGTTTCTTGAACCAAATCAACTTGAACAAAAATCTATCAGCTGAAATAAAATAGAGCAAAGCCCAGATTTTGTCCCAGTGATTCATCATACTCTGGTTAATAAAATAGGTGAAGTTTATTCTTTCTATGAAAAATGTCCAGATCAGTTATTTACTTTCAGAGATCTAACAGATGGCTTTGATTTAAATAGTTTTATTGAAGATTTGGAAAAAAATATTAATTTTTCTTCGCCAAGAGTTGTCAGTGTTCTGAAGAATTTGCATAAAGAGATATTAAATATTAGGCAAGAACTCTCGAGAAAATGAAAGCAAATAGAACCTTTGCATGTAAATGCTGATGGATCACCAAACAATTGATGGGCTTTTAGATGATGTTGCATGTGCTTGAAATAATTAATAATTTCAACGATCAAATATAAATTATGAAATTAAATAGTATGATTCTAGATTTATCACTCTTAAATGCGAAAAGGCCCTAGATAAATAATTTTAACTTTTTATGAAGTGGAGTTCTCACTCTACATGAAAATAAAATCATGGATATTCTAGCAAAGCTCCAAGAAATTTCATACATCATTTGTATTATCTACTTATCTAAAAAATTACACAATTTTTTATTTTATTCTTCGGTGCCCTGAAACCGCAACCAGGTTTGCCTATCTTTTTTCCATAGAATTTGCCTATTTGACTTCCTGCATATACATCGCGAATTTTTGAACCAAAAAGCATTTGGATTCCTTTTTCACTGATCGAATTATCATCAACATGGATAATCACTATGTATTTGAGCTTAAGTAAATCTTCAACATGCTTATCCTCTATTCAGCAGTTATTCAAGGAGAGTATATAAATCTCAGGGTGCTTGTTTACAATTTTTACTACTTCTTTTACTTTTTTTGAGTTCAGCTTCCAGCCATCTAAAATCAAAAAACATGTAGGACCTTCTGTGATGATGCTATTGATTTTGCTTCGGAAATTCATTAATTATAATCCAATATTAATAAATAAAAAGATAATTAAGAAAAGATTGAAATGAATAAATGCCATATAATAGAAAATCAAAAATGATTTACAAACAGCATGCAATAGGGGGCTTTTGTATAATTTTTAAATGAAAATCCTAAAGCAACTGATGATTTATTCTTTGCCTAAGATAATGCATGTGATTTGGATGGGTGGCTTAATCCCCAGAAATAGGTTAATCAAAATGCTGGAAGGGCAAATCCACAACAAGGATCTTACCTTCGTATTCTGGACTGATGACTCGACAAAAACCCTTCCTGATTTCTTCAGGTTTTCAATAAAAGGAGAGTGTTCCTATGAAGTCACGAAAATAAATGATGAACTACATATTTATAAAGAGGATGGAAGTCTTCAGTCTGTGATATCTATAAGACCAATCCAACATTTTCTGCTTCATGAAACAGATAAATTTGCTAATGCTGTCTATGAAATTATGACTTATGAAATCAGTGAGCTTGATAACCCATGGGGGTATGGGTCAGCCAGCGACGTTTTGAGGTATTACATCATATGAAAAATGGGTGGAATTTATTATGATAGTGACGAAATTATACCCAAAAATCTCTGTGATATTTTGGAAACTTTCTGATCCAGGAGAAAAAACCTTCGAGTTGAGTGCATTTTTGGTAGCGCCAACAGCAGCATAATTTGCGCCTTGAGGAAATGCAAAGTAATCAAAGATATCCTCACGAGAGTCATTGACAATTATGACAGAAATTCAGCCGAAATAAATAATCCTTCCATAAATCCATCACTGAACGCGGGACCTATAAAGCAAAAATCTTGCTTTGAAGAAAATTCTCATTTGTATATATCAGACTATATAAAGTCAAGTCGTTGCAAAAAAGTAATCAGCAAAACTGGCCCAGCTGCACTAACCCTGTATTTCATGAATAACGCTATTTCTGTTTGCCGTAGAATGATACCTTCAGCTGTTGGACTTTTTGATCAAGACTGACTAAAAATGCCAAAAGTCACAAATTTGGACGCTGAGTTTCTCATAGAAGAAGCATTACGAAAAATTGAATTCGAGGTAAGGCATGAGCATGTTTTAAAGTTGGAGGAAAAACTTTCTGCAGTAATCATAAAATATCAAAAGGAAGATATAAAAGATATGTTTTGCTTAAAAGCCAAAGAATTTATGGCTGACAACGACATTCTTTCACAAGTCAGCTACATTCAGCACTCTTGATGCTACAAAGAGATCACTGAACTTTACTTGGAATTTATGGATCAAAACCAACTAAGCCAAAAATCTATAAGTTGAAATGAAATTGAGCAAAGTCCAGATTTTATACCAATTATCCATCATTCCCTTATCAAGATCATAAATAAAATTTACTCATTTTATGAAGCTAGCAAAGATTATTTATTATCTTGCCGAGATCTGACAGATGGCTTTGATTTTAGAAATTTTATCGAAGATTTGGAAAAAATTATTAATTCCTCCCCATCTCTAGATGTAACTATTTTAAAGACTTGGCATGAAAAGTTATTAAATATTGCAGAAGATATCTCAAATAAATGAAAACAAATAGAACCTCTGCCTCATATTGCTGAGGAGCCGCGAAAAAATTGATGGAGTTTTCTTTGCAGATGTTGTAGATGCTTTAATAAATAAATTAATAATTGAATTGGATTAAATATTGCTTATAAAAATTATATCTATAAAATTTAATTAGATAATTAATTATATTTGAGTAAGGGCTCATATTATTATCTAATATTATATTTACTTTTCCTCATAAAGACTGTAAAGGCAATGTTATTAAAAATTGCAGAAATTGCCAGTATGATTCTCAAAATATTATGCAATATGAATGCAGCACCCAGGTTTAAATATTCATTAATAAGCAATATGCAGTGAGATCCAAAGAAACATTTTAAACAGACTGAAATGGTCACATAAATAATTATTTTATTCAACTATATTAGTTTGCAACATTTATTTCTCTTATTAGCTGCTGCTCTTTTGCCCCTATCAGTTTTTCTAATCTTTGCTCATAATTGACTTTTGCTTGAAATTCTGCATAAACATCTTTGAAAAAGCTTATCAATTGCTATATTATATATATTAATAAGAAGCTAGCTTGATATATAGATTATTTATGCAGATGAATCTCAAAAGAACTTCTTAATATTAAAATATTTTATAAATCAAGTTTAACATGGATTTTCAGGAGCTATATAAAGCCATTACTCGTAGAATTTTCAGTCGTCGGTATAGTTTAGTGGTAGAATCTTACGTTGTGGCCGTAAGTACCTGGGCTCGATTCCCAGTACCGACATCTTTTTTAAAATTTTTCTTTATTAATATTTTGGCTGCCTCTATATCAAATCCAGAATCTACTCTATTTTTTAATAGATCTATAGCAATACAAATCAATTTATATGTAAATAATGTGAAAAACGACTAAAGCATGGTTTATCTAATTTTTTCAAAGCCTTCCAATAAAATAATTAAATCCTACATCATTTTTAATTCCTTTTATATTGCATCTATGTTTTTTAATTATTCTTTATTTTTAAGCATATATAAAATATCACTTCTTAAACATCTTGATCAAAGCCATATGCTGCATTATATTAAATAAGCAATTTCCATAGGATTTTTTCATCAATACTTATCTGCTTCCCTATTTTATTTAATTTTGATATGCTAATAAAAATCTCAAGAAGGCTATTCGCAACCTCAAAGCTAAATGCTGAGATTCAAGAATTTTTCAAAGAGTTTGACAAGGTAAAAGACCAATATACCACAAAGCCAAAAATCCCAGCTTCTTCTGACTGAAATGAAAATCTCAAAGAAGATTGGGATGAATATTTAGAAAGCTGGCATAATGAAAATCCCGTCAAATATAAAGTACTGAAATATGAAATCGATGGCCATGATCCTTATTACGAATACCCATTGCCTAAAGAACAAGATTATCCTCCACTTCGTGATGCTCCTGCCTTAAAGCATAAAATTTTGCTTCCTCAATTTTTTTACATTCAAAACCCTGAAAATATTGCTATGCAGCTGATTGGAAAAGTCATTGAGCACAAGTCAAAATTGGGTACTTTTTCAGGGATAATAGATAATGTTCACTTTTCAAAAGCATATGGAATTGATTGTGAAAAGCCTGGGTTGCTTAGGATGACCAAAAATAAAACACATTTATATATATTTGCTGAAGATGAGGAAGCTGAGGAATTCAGTATTTATGTAACTTATGTTAGGCCAATTGATGGGGATCTTCAGGCAAGTGAAAAGGTTTATGAGGCTTTGAACTTGAAAGAGCTTGATTATAAGGCTGCATATGTTTTATATGATGAGAATTCGCCTATTAGGATATATGAAGAAGGATATAAGCCGATGGAGGTGAAAAATGAATATTATTCTAACATGAATGTTCATAAATTTTATTGTGAAGAATTTTCGAACAATTAAAAAATTCTTTCATTGCAAAACATTCATAATATAATTTAAAATATTTGCTAGTGATATATGATTGTCAATTGAGCTGAGAGTGATCTAGATATTAATTTTGTGTATTAATTTAAATAAATGATTTTCTTTTGCAAATTTAAGCTCAATAAAATACTCTTCCTTAATTTACTATTGCCTTGATCAGTGATTGCATGGTTTCATTAAACAATACAAAGCAATCGAATTTTTGACTTAATTTATCTTATTAAATAAAAATTATTCCTATTAATTACAAATAATTCATTATTTTCTGATTTTTTGTATTTTTGTATTTTATGTTTAATGCATCAAAATTACTCAATATAAGCTAATAACTCTATATGAATT
>CATKHM010000574.1:0-16731 GCA_949751825.1 Blepharisma undulans
ATACTAAATAAAATAAAATTCCATATTAAAGTGTATATCTAAATTTATCTTGTATATAAATATGAGTGGAAAATTTGTATTTCTTTTGTCCATCCTACTCGTGCTCGGAAATTTTAGTGCTTCTGGCTTGGAATTTCCAAATTCTGATGCATCGTATAATCCTTATAACAATGAAGTTCCATACAGCAGCAATGATGAAACTATTTTCAACCCTGATTCAAAACTCACAGCCCCGCCTCCAATCTACCCAGTAAACCCCTCATGTGGTACCAGCTATGCACCCTTAGGCATTATGGCAGTCATTATCTTTATAATTTTATTTTTCTTGCCTTTATGGCTTGTTTGGGATATTTATCACGAGGATCCTGAAGACCAGAAAGGAAATATCATGTATGTTCCTCCTCCTATCAAATCCAAAGCAGATAAAAAAGAACCACGAGACTCAGGCAGGGCCCAAATTGACGTTCTCGATGACAGTGTCAAATTTGAAGAAGAGTCTAGCAAAATTATTGAATCAAATAACGATACCAAAGCACCAGAAATTCCTGTTGAAAAACCCCGCAAAAAGAGAGAAAGAGGCAAATTGATACAGCTGTTAGAAAGCCACTTGCTGTTTGGGATGTTTTTTTATAGGCCAAGTTTTACTAGAGTTTTAAGAGCGTTTACGTTGATTACTGTGGTCATGTTTGAATTTATGCTTGAAGGGGCGATGTTGGAAGCGTTTGAAAATACAGATGTCGGAACAGTAATGAACGCTTCAGATATTATGAGCAACTATAAGAAGGAATATTTTGCTTATATGGTATTAGCAATTGTTATAGCCTCCCCAGTGGAATTTTATTTGTCAGCAGCTCTAAGCACAGATAGATCTAACGGTATATGCTGGGTAGTATCTGCCATTATGTTTGGATTTTCAGTCCTTATTGGGTCTATTGCAGGAATCATTGTATTATCATTTCAGTTTTGCTATGAGTGGAGTGGATATTGGTGTTTTAACTTTTTATTCGGGATTCTTATAGAAATATTCATTATTCAAATGGTATATATGATCATAAGGTTTTTCAAAGAATGTATCCATTCGTTTATTCGCAGACATCGTCATAGAGCTTAATTGAAATTAATAAAACCTTCTTTTATTCTTCTTTATTTTAAATTTCCTCTATATATAATGAATAAATATAATTATTTATTATCTAAAGCCAATTATGCTGTCTTGCAACTCTATCAAAAGCTTCTTGGGCTTCTCCCATGGTATAGTCCACATATGACTGATTCGGATCCAGCTTCGCCCCTCCTTCCAGCATATTAAATAAAATTTCAATAAAAATACTCTCCACAGTCCTCACAGGAATCCATCCCGAAGGAGTCAAAGACTGCATACAAATAGACCCTCCGATCGTAACATGTCCTGTGCGGAAAGCAAATCTTGGTCTCACAATTCTCACAAATGGAGGATTAAAAGGGAAATTCGAATCAAAGCGGACTTCAAATAAAATTTCTTTTTCACGGCCATATCGCTTTGAGTAGGCTTCGAATTCTTTTTGAAGATCTTTGGGGATCTGGAATTCTGTTACATTTAGATGGACATTTCATATGTACATGTTGGAGCCTCCTTCAAATTCTGCTGTTAAGCCTTTGCATTCAGTTGATTTTAATAAATAGCGATATTCTTGCAGGATCCTTTTATTTGATGTGGCAGATCCTTGCCCAGAAAACACTTTTTCTAACTTCTTTATTTTCTCTTCAGTTTCTTGTTCTTTTTTGGTTTCTTCATTTTGAAGAGATTTTTGCTCTTCATTGTACATCATTTGTGAGCGACTTTCGTCTTCTTCTTTTTTCAAGGATTTTTTTATGGCGTCGTCAATTCGGGCTTTGCGTATTGAGATCTTTTTGGCTTCGAAAGCTTTTTCAAACTTCTTCAAATGGTCTGTGAGTTCTAAATCATTGGCATTTGCATTTAATTTGCTATAGTCGCTGGAATTTCAGAGCAGTAAATATCGAATGATCAGTTCTTTGTCATTTTGGATTACGTACATACCTCTACCTGTATTGTAATTTTTGCTATTTTTAATCACTTCTATAATTGCCATGCACCCAGTTGGAGGATTATGAAGGATGCCATAAGGCCAAATAGATTCTCCAGTAGACATCCTTGAGTATCCCAAAGATGTTCCCATATTTTCAGCACTATAAACTCCAGGCCCTGCTGCAGCTCCTGCAGTCATCATATGAGTGTTACTGAGATTTCTGATCCCATTCCTTAAAATCGAGTACCAATTTTCTATGGCACTCCCATGAAATGCAAAAAATGACCCATGCTTTTGTTTCAGCCTATTAAATTCTCTTTCAGCTTCAGGTGAATGGTTAGTCACAATATATTGCTGGATGCCTTCATCCAATTTTTTAATTTTCCAATCTCCATCAAGTCTGACTAATGCTAATCTATTCGTCGCAATAATATATCTCAGCAGCTTATACGTCATCTGTGCATTTTCTCCAATAAGTGTTGACATATATTCCCTCAAAGACAATTCGTCTGTGCATTGGTCTTTCAACATATGAGGATTAGGCATCGATCTCAAGAGAATTCTTAAATATTCAATATCTTTATTGCTGTCCATGTCTGAAGTGTATTTTGGTCCTTCTTTTCTTGACAAAAACCCTGCTTTTCCTCTCATTTGCTCTCTTTTTAATAAAAAGCTGGGGAATGGCTCAAATACAGTTAAGGCTCTTGCGGAAACTGCTGCTTCTGATGCAAAGGAAAGATCTAGCATGATTAAATTTATATTGTTTTTAAGCTCAGCGTATATAGAAAGTCCTGAAATTTCTTCAAATCTGAATTCGCATATTTCTTGGGTGCAAGCTCTAAGTCGAATGGAGTCACAATTATGCTTTTTATAACAGATAAAACAGTAATTAGTGCAATTTTGAATGCGATCACGCATATAGAATAGCATATTATAGAAGAAGTTGTTACAAGGAATGATAGATTCAGAGAATTCTCCTCTATAGCTGCTGAAAACGCCTGTATTAGCTATATCTAAAGCAGAATCTAAGTCATTTTCAGCTAGCTGTAAAGCTTCTGTTGCCAAATCCTTAGGAAAGCCCATAGTGATCATCTGCTTTACAAGATTTTTGTTGACTTTCGTATTAGATTTCGCATTTTCTATGCTATTTTCTCTAGACAACGAAAGTGCTGAGTTTCCTCCTTTACTTTTCATAGCATTATACACATCATCTCTATATTTTCTCACTCTTCCCAAAATATACTCTTTGCATCCATAAGAGTCCATGGACCCACCTTGTAATACTTCAAAGTTCAAAGACCCCAACAACGCAGGCGTCCACTGCACTTCATCTAAAGTCTGAATAATTCTATTATCGTTTATGGTAATGCTTATAACCAATGGGTACTCATATGTCAATTCCAGCATAACCATAACACTGTCTGGGATATCAAGAAACGCCAAATCAATTTCTATACGAATATTGCTTAAAACTGGGTTATTAGTGATTTTACAGGAATGGCGAAGGTCTGGGCAGCTGTTGAAGGTTTGGTTTAGCAGTCGGATTGCTTCGGTAGCTTCTCTGAAAATAAAGTGGCTTTGGGCGAATTCAGGAAGACCTTGGAAATTTTCATCAGCTTTTCCAGTTCTCTGGGCTGTTTTAACAAGTCTTTCGTTTTCTGCTTCAATAATTTCGTCTCGGTAGTCTAAGTCCATTTCAGTGTCAGAACCGAATTCATTATCTGAAGCGAATTCTTTGTATTCGGAGTATTTATTGATGATTTTGTCAAGGAATTTCGAAAGATGCATGTCTCCTGAAAGCAAATCGCTTACGCAGTCTTGTAAAGTTTGGTTTGCTCATTCAATCCAGGATTTGATAGCAGGAGATTTAGAAGCTGAAGAAATCTCTAAATCTTCAAAATTAATTTTGATATATTGCTCATCTAATAGAAAATTCAGCCTTAGATTTTCAGCAGATTCAAAAGTAACAGAATAGCTTAACGCTTCTCCGTTTTCTTCAAGCCAAGTGAAGAAGGAGGTCATTAGGGTATCGTCATCCATTTTTTATAACTTCTATCTAATTGAATATACTCCTATAAAATCTAAATATTATCCTCATTAATAATCCAAAATTTAATCACAATACTTTGAATCATAAATTTCTGTTTATCTTTCTATAAATTTCTTTTCAAGGCTAGTATTATTTCAATTTATTACTGTTAAAATTTGTGTAAAATAAGGCAATTTTATAAATATTAGTATTAATAATACATTAAAATCAGATCATTAAGGATATATTTATTTCATTAATCAAATTTATTCCGCTACTTATAAAAGAATCATGACTGGTTAATTATTTACGATTTAGATTTTTTATGCGTTCCTTCACATCATTGATTGATACAGGTTGGTCTTCAGAAGACCCTGACTTGCTCAGCAAGGTATTTACCTTCGCTTTTAAGTCTGTCAGTGTAGTACTCATCTGCACTGGCTGATTATTCGATAGTCCATATCTTTGTTTCATAAGAGCCAGTCTGTTTTGAAAATCCTGGAAATTATAGCTTTCTGGTGGCGGTGCGTGCTCAATCTTTTCAGCTTTGCCTTCTTCTCTCAATGCTCGTAAATCTTCTGTCACTTGATTTGAAAGAGGCTTTGGAAGCTGGCTTAAAAGTGTTGAAACGTCAATTTTTGCATCATTTTCTGTGAATTCAAATAGTTCTTTTATGGCTTGTGAATAGGCAGATGGGTCGCTGAGTCTTGATAATATTGAAGAAAGAATAGGATCATTTGAATTTTTATTGTACCTAGGAGATGGATTGACTATTGGCTTATTTGCAGTTTGCAGAATCATATTGATCCATCTTTCTATATTGTTATCAGGCTCCGGGTGTTTTCTGACAGCTTCATAAGAATTCCAGATATTTTCTCCTTTTAGTTTTACAAGCTCATTTATGATAGTTTTTATTGTTTTAGTCCCCATTTCATCTGAAGCTGGAGAAACCCCCGCAGCTGATCGATGTGTAATCAAATATTCATGCATCGCTAATAATAATTCATCCACCTGAATATTCTGCACAATATTTCCCAGCACTTTGGTCAGTTTCAGCAGACATCTGACTATCAATCCAGGAATTTTAGGAAATGCATCATCATTTATATATCGTGTCAGAAGTTTTATTAGCACCACGAATACTTGTGTTGGCTTTCCATTTTCTAAGATTCTCAGCATGGCACCATTGAGGGTTTTCAGCATTGCTTCGCCTTCTCCTTTTTCTCCAATTTTGTCGAGGTCGTCTATAAGAAGTCTTTTCAAGATTTGTTCAGATAATTGGTAAAGTGAGTCGTCAGTGAGCCGAATCATAATAGGTTTGGTGCAGCACATTTTTATTACAACACTCAAAAAGTATTTTGCAAATCTTAGTGGGATTGTTTCAACTGGCCTTTCAAAGGTGCTGACCATTACTCTACAAAGAGCTTCTGTCAAAATATTGGCTTTATATTGCAGCTCTACCATATGGGATTCTTGCTCATTGATCATATAGTCATTTATTGCTACTAATGAGTCTACACGTGAGCTCATATCCCCATGTTTCAGTGTCTGTATATGATTGTCAAGCTCAGTCAAAATTTCAGGCACTGGTGAACTTACTTCTTCAACAACCTTAACTTGATTTATTGCTTTTGGTTGATTTATTTCTACCTTATTTTCTATTTTTTCTGGTATTTTTTGCCTCGGAATCATTTTTTGCTCTTCAATTTTTACTACTTCGTCCTCCACCTCTTCAGCTTCAGTAAACACTTGTACAGAATTATTTTCAGTAAAATTTGGAAAAACAATTTCTTCTGGCTGTATCGTTATACTTGGCGAATTTGGCTTAAAATTGTTGTTTTCTTCCTCATTTTTTCTATATTTGACATTGTTCAGCGACGTTCCAGAGATTACTTTAAATCTTTGCTCCAATAGATCTCTGACTTTATCCGGAATTTCTCCTATGAGGTTCCATACTTTGTCTCTGGTGTATTTATAGACTTCTCCAATAGTTCCTACAGCTGAAAGTCTTACATTATTATCAGGACTATTTACAAATTTTGCTATAGCTCTTATATCTCGAGGCTGGGCTATATTAGTGCCATATTCTTGTATAAGGCTTGATAGTTCGTCAAGACACTCAACTTTGCTCCGAGTGTTTTTAGAATTGAGTCCTTGAAGAACTGATAAAAACACTTTTTCAGGAGGGTAAATTTTTGCGACGTTGTGAATAATGCTCCTTGTCATTGTTCTGAAAACTGCATTATTATGCCCTGACTTTTCGCATAAAATAGGCAAAAATAGTGATGCTTCTCCATCACTCAATACAAATCCTTCAATTTGAAGCATGGACACTATTTGGATGGACAGCTCTAAAATTGACTTATATAGCTGCGTATTCGTTGTCTCAAACAGTCTTACCCAAATGTATTTGAATATTAAATCCACTAGTTCTACCATTTCTTTTGGCTGCGTATTTATTAAATTTGACAAATATTGGCAAGCTTCAATTTGCTTTTTAAAATCTGGCGAAAACATCAAACCAAACAAATCAGCTGTAAAATTATTTTTTATTTGATCTTTAAGCTTTTCCACAAATTCATCTCGTAAGTCGTCAACTGTTCATTTATTTTTCAAATCTTGTTCAAGTCTTTTTTCTTTATTCCCACTGCTTAGAATCGAAAACTCTTGTGATGCAATAAGCTCACCCCTTGAAGGACTTTTAGGGAGTTCAGCTTCTGGTGGTTTTGGGTTCAGTTTTAAACGACTAGGGCGTGAATTTGCTTTTGAATTTTTGGAAGCTTTAGAAGACACCTGAGGCTCTATTTGAGGAGGCTCTATTATTGTAACAGCTGGAGTTGTCCTATACTTGTCAAGAATCAAGCACAAACTGTTCATTACAGCAGGCTTCAAATCTTTTAAGCAAGGCTGAAATGCTTCCATTCCTGTATAATTAATAACTTCAGCGAACAATAGTTCAGTTGCATTTCTGATACTTGCACTTCTGTCTTGTAAACATGAAATTATTCCTGGTATCAACTGCTTTAAGTCGCATTTAGGTAAATTTTCTTTGTGAGCCAAGAGCCAATTCAGCAGTTCAGTTCTCAGCTCAGGATTATCCAAGGTCAAAGGAGTTGCACTGTGATTTATGATATCTTCAGGGCCTACTTCTTGTGCCCATTTATCAATAGACGCAAGGGCTTCTTGTCTGAGCAAGCTGTTCTTGTCAGATAAATTTGACAAAACGTTAGGGATAATTGCTTTGGAATACACCCTTGAGTCGTTTCCCATAGCTTGGGCCAGCTTTGAGACTAATGCTAAACTCTGTCTGACAAGGGATTTATTTGGGTCATTTAGTCTTTCTTTTATAGCTTTGATCAGCTGTTCAAGCCCTGTAGGCAAAATTCTCATCCCACTTTGATCTAAAGCAGCTTCTACAGCTTCTAGTCCTTCTTTTCTGATTTTTCAGTTGGTATCGCTGATTTTCTTTAAAATTGCTGGAGTGATGGATTGAGAAATGTTTGCCCTTGGGAAGGAAGCATCAAGCATTTTGCTTGGATCTATTTTGCTCTCTTCTGAGCCTTTGATTTGCTTATAGTTAGCGGTTTTGATGATTTCTGTTTTAGAAAAGTCTTCTTGCAAGACTTTAAGTGTCGCTTCTTTTATATCTGATATAAAAGGCAAGATTTTTTCACCGATGTAGCTGTAAACTTGGACAGTCAAGCTATGTGAAGCTTTTTTTATAATAGGATTTGATTGGCTTAGTCCAGACTTTGCATACTCAATAACTTCTTTTAAATTTACTGTATGTGCTCCGAACTCTCCGATGATTTTTCCTATAACAGTGCAGCATTCTGAAACAACTTTAGGCTTATTGCAGTCAGATGTATTTTTTACAATCTGACCAATTACAAATTTGGGCCCAAGATCTTCACATAATGCTGAGATGCAAGTGCTTAAACTCTCCACAAGCTTATTATCAGAAAATTTGTCCAGTGCCAAAGAATTCAGTGCTATAACCCCTGATCTCTTTGTTATATTACAATTTTGTGCCATATATGTAATCAATTCAAACGCTGCTTTGTTGACATTAAAATTATTTTCTTTTCAGTCTTTTACAGTACTTTTAATAAATCTGGATATTGCTTCATTATTTTCTGAGGCTTGCGGGATATTGGCAGATACCCATTCTTGAAGCTGTTGAAGGCCACTTTGTTTTTCTTTCCAAGCACTGTCTTTAAGCTTGGTGAAAACTTCACTGGGAATAAGTCCAGAAATAACAGTTTCAGCATCTTCTGCTGAAATAGCTGTTCCTAACTCTTCTTCTCCAGTTGGTGCTGATTGGTTTGTGGTTTGTCTTTGTAAAGCTGGAGCTGGCTGATTTTTAGGCTTACTCGCAGCTTTTGCAGGTGGAGGACTTTTTTCTCTTGGTTTCGGTTCATTTTCTTCGCTATTTGTAAATTTTGTGTCTCCAGCTTCTTCAAGTTTTTTCATTTTGGCTGGAGGTAAATCTCTTATGATAGGATTTATCACATCAGGACACTTAACTAGTAAAGTATTTAGCACTTTAAATGAGGTGTTTCTCACCTCTAATACACTGTCATCTATATTTTTCTTAAAAATCACTCCAATTCTGCTTGCTACTCTACTAACGATTTCGCTCGACTGAGTTGAAAAATTCTTTTCAAGCCAAATTGTTGTATTAATTTTCACTGATGGAGTTTTATCTTCTAAGGCTTCTTTTATATCATCAAAGACTTGCTCTATACTGACACTATACAATAGATTATCAAGTCCAATGTGAGCTTCTTGTATTACTTGAGACTTTTTATCCTTGAATTTCATAATCATCATAGGAAAAAACTGCTTGGCAAAGCTATCGAAATATTTTCTCTGGCCTTTTGCCAATAATCCTATAAGTTTCATAGCTTGTACCATCACATTTATATTGCTATCATTAAACAGCCTTTTCGCCATCGTAGTAAGCGCTATGGGACTTTTTTCAGCTAATTTTGGATAATTTAAGTCATTATTAAGCTCTTCTAAAGCATTCTTTTTTTCAATCCATTTTTCCATAGCCAGCACAGATTCTGTCCATCTTTCATTATATTTATTAAAAACATCTTTTGCGTCTGCCATATCATAAATATCTATTGCAGGCGCCGGAATTCTTGCATTGCTTGATTTAGATTCTTCCAGTTTTGGTTCTTGTCCAGCCATATATCTGATTGGAATTGGAGGATCAATTATGTCTTCAAAAGCTTTTTCCAATTCATCTTTTTGGGCTTTTTTAAGCTTTTCAACGCTAGGTTTGATAAGTTCTCGGACCCATCTGTAAGTTTCTTTATAAAAGTTCAGAGCTTCACCTCTTACTTGCGCATTGCTGACTGAAGCGAATTTTTCAATGATTTCAACAAAAGGCTTATAGGAAAATGATTTTGCTCCAAAGTTATTGATAAGGAGATTTACAGCAGAAATAGCTGCTGCTTGAATTTTGATGTTTTTGTTGTTTAAAGCGCCAATTAGTCCTTGATAAAATTTTTCTGTGTTAGGGTTGCTATGTAAAGCGAAGAAGTCAAGGAGCAATGTGGAGGATTTTTGTTTAGTTTGCTGTTTGGCAGAGCTTAATCCTTTTTCAATGAGAGTTCTTACTATTGTCTCACTTTGAGAAATAATAAGATCTGGTCGAGATGTAATATATACTGATACTATTTCTAAAGCATTCTCCTGTACTCCTGCATGTGAATCAGAAATAAATTTTGCCAGTTTGTCAGCATACTCTTCAAACGGAGAATCAGGGCCATTTTTCAATAAATTCATCAATTCCTCAATAGCTTTCATTCTTGTATTTCATGATTTTGATTCCAATCTATCTTGAAGCGGCCCTGTTTCCTCTTCTTTTGTTTCTTCTTCCTTAGGGAATTCATCCAGAGAGAAATTATAAGCTCCAGTCCCTCCCAAAGGTTTTTCATTTGGATCTTTAAATTGAATGTCATCACTTGAAATATTATATGTTGTAGCGCCCTTCAGCGGAATTTCATCTATTGGTATAGAACCAGCAAAATTGGATAAAGACTCTCTATTTTTGCTGCCAGATATAGGAATTTCGTCATAAGACATATTAAAATATTATTTTAGTCTGGTTTTAAGGCATGTTTATGTCATGGAAAGTAAAATAGTTAAAATAAATGTCGTTAATTGAAAGTCTCGAATTCAAAGAAGTTTATGATCATAATGAATGAATACACGAAAATTGGGAAAAAGAAATTGAGGATCAGAAAAATGTAAAAAAAATAAATGAAATTTGTGTTAAATTGCTGTGAAGAGTTCTCAATGGGATATATAAAAAGAAAATTTTGATATTTTTTGACTTGATGCTTGCCAAGAGAAATAAAGATGTAAATATTTTGAATTTTACAAACCGCCTGGATAAAATTCTGAAAGAAAAGCAGGGAATGTTGAAATTTCATATTTTCTGGCTGATAAAAAATAGAGTTTTTAAGCGTAAAAGCCTGAGAGATCAAATAATAAATACAAGTTCTATTCAAAAATCAAAAATATTTCCTTTAAATTATGATCAAGCTGGAATAAAGTTTTTCAACTTTATTGACAAAATATTTTATAAAAGAAAGTTTCAATTCCTTAGAAAAATCAAACAATTTTGCACAGAATTGCCCAGGAATAAATCCATAGAAATATATCCTGCTATAAAAAACTATTCCAGTAATTTATTAAAAGAAAAATTTAATATTTTTCAAAAAAATGAGAAGATTAAAATTATAAAGAAAAGTCAAGAAAGAAAAGGCTTCAATACAGAAAAAATAAGAGGGATTTTTGATTTTGCAATAATCCTTAACCCAAAACTGCTAATGACAAAATACGAAGTGTTTCAACAACTTTATCTTAATTTTATCTCAATAGAAGTAAGATCTATTCACAATTCAAAATTTCTTAATGAAAAATCAAAATTATCACTAGATTCACCGCCAAAAATCAAAGCCGCTAAAGGTTTAAATCGTTATTCCTGAGAAATTTCAGAAATAAAGAAAAAGAAGACAATATTTTTTTCAGAAATTATTTCACTTATATTGAACAGGCGAGTACACAAGTGTTTTGATATTTTAAAGATTCTTTACAGAAATAAGAATTTTCTGCTTATAAGGATGAATATGATTTTTGAACAATTTTACTTTGTAAAATCAAGCAATTTTTTCAAAAGATGAAAATGTTTAAATGCTCCTACCAGATTTTCTACTCCAAAAAAAGCATATTTTAAGAGTTCAAATACTACGAGATTGAGAGGAAACTCTTATTTAAATCCTAAAACAAAATTAAAAATGCTGCCAACTTATTTCTTAGAAGATGATAAGAAGTCAATTATAAAATCTCTGAACTCCACATATGTGAAAGAAGAAAACCAAAGATTATTATCATCATCAATGTATAAAGTTACCAAAAAGCTATAATAATTAATATAATTTATTGATCACTCTGATATGATTGTCGTCTTTGTCCAATATCAGATGAGCCCAATAAGTGCTTTCTCTCCGTATCAATCTCTTTAACAACTGCTCCGCTATATCCAACTGTCGATCTTCTAGCTCTTCCTTTATCTTCCCAATAGTTATAATTTGCCTTGGCTTGTTCCAAACACAACTTTGTAATCATATCAGACTTCAAAAATTGGCACCAAACCTCAAAAAGTGGTATACAAATATTCTTCAAAAACCCAGCTTGACTTTTGGGTAAGTCTGTGTTTTCTCTATCACAATACATAGAAACTGGCTGTTTTCTTGATTTCTCTACATCTCCTTGTTTGAAGAACTCTTCAGATACTAATTCAGTTCATTTTTCATGCAAGTCTTTTAATTTTGCGCTATGGCCGATATCTGCACATTTAAGACCCATTGATAAAATCAAAGTTTTATCATCTTGATTCTCTAAATTTAAGTCCAGAAGGCTGAGAGCTCTTGTTCTGAACCTTCCTAAAATTTCGAAATGTCTTGACATGTCTGTTTCAAGGACAATAGAAATGATGAGTTTTCTTGCTTTTGCTCAGTCATCAGGAGATAATTTTTCAAAAATATTGCAACCTGTTTTTGACATCATGCTGAATATTTTAAAGCAGTGCATGTTTTCTAACACACTGTTATCGTTAAACTGAATTGCAATTTCATCTCGATTATTTACTAAAAATCTATTGGTAACTCCTGGATGGCCAACATCGTGCCCTAAGCATCCAACTATCACAGAAATAGTATCAAGAGGGCTTAGATTCTTTAAAAACTCTCCATTAAGGCAAAAAAACAGCATCGTATGCAGCACATCAGCCGCATGGCAAGCATTATGATATGGATTATGGTTATATCCCTAAATAACTATTACTTTTTCGACAGTCTGAAAATATTTATCACACACATCTTCAGGTATTGCAAAGGTTTCCATTAAATTTCATTTTTGAAGTAAATATTTCGCAACAATAAAAATACTATGCCCAGTTGTATTATACACAAACCATATATCAAAATTTCAGTTTTTCCCAACTGAAAATAAGACACTTTCCAACTCTGCTACTCCGTAGCTGTGGAAAGGAAAAGCTGTTTCTTTTTCTGTAATATCACTCATAGTTACCTTTCTGTCACTTTTTTCTCTATTTGCTTCAATATATACATTCATATAGTTTTGTTTTATAAATGCCCTATCTTGCTCGTCAATATTTAAGCTTTGCTCAATTTTAACGTCATCGAAAAAAGTTCCGTGGGCGACTCTACGTTTGACTTTATCAATTAATCCAATAGATTGCTTGAGTCTCTTCTTAACGTCTTTGAAAATGATAACGTGATATGCATATTTTAGCTCTTGTCTGATTTTATCGCAAGAATTTATGATAATTTCGGTTTCTGATTTTATATCAATTTTATTCGCATTTTCGTCTATTTTTTTGCTATGCTCAATTCCTTCTTCTTCTTTTTCTTTTCTTCAGAATAATTGGCGGGTTCTGAAATCAATTTTTTGGGAGTCAAATGTTTGGAGGAAGAAAAATAAGCAAATAAGGCAAAATTCACTGAGAGTTGAGTATATTGATAATCGAGAATAGCCGATCTCCATACTCAAAAATAGCACCAAGGCATACACAACTAAAACAACTAAATAATAAAAACACTCAAAAAGCACTAGTCTTAGCATCACTAAAAAGCACACAATTCCTATTGACATAGGCAGTCTGCTTTCTGATTTGTTTGAGTCTGTAACTTCTGATAAAATTCTTTGGTCACCAACTATGAGGTAAGTAAAAAATAACAAGCCCAGTGCCAAAAAAAATATTCTGTTTTGAATAAGAAATCATTGACTTTTATATATGCAAAATAGTAATACATAACCAAAAAACGCAATTCCACCTAGACATATTAGGTGAAAAGCTAGTTGACCATCTGAAAGTTTCCCTTCTGAATGAAGCAATAACGCAAATATGATAAGAATTGCAATATATATTGATAAAAATAAATAAAAACACAGTAAGTTGCTTTTAAATTCGGGACTGGGTTTTGTACTTTCCTCTTTGTTTGCATATAAAGCTTGGTAATATTTCTGATTTAAATGTTTATCAGCAAAATTGAGTAAGTTAGGACTAATTGGGAGGTTTGAGACTTCACGGTCTTCATGCTGCAAAATGCTGTAAACGGGAGAATGACACTGCTTGGATATAGGCTGATCTATGAAATTCAGCTCAAGGATCTTTGAGGACATCAGTTTTCGATAAAGTTATTATTAATTTATGAAAGACTCATGGAAATCAAAATTAATTTAAAAGGCCATGACATGGGCAGTTTATCAGAAGTCTGGAATAAAGTTTTTTATTTTTTATTAAAGAATTTAATAAAATCAAGAGGTGGAAAAATTTTAAAAATTGAAGCAATAAAATAAGGTATTATGGTTAGTTGTTTTATAGATATAATTTTTTAGAAATTTGTTTTTAATTATCAGTTGACTCTTCAGCTTCAAGATTTTGCAAATATTCACAGAAAAGTCAATTATCATTATTATCAATACTTGAATTATAATCGCTAATTAGTTCAATTCTTAATTGAAATAAAATTGATAAATGATTTTCCAGTAAAATCAATTTCAAGTATATTAACTACAACTATCTCAGTTATTCACAAATCCTTAAAAATATCTCTATGCTTTTGAAGGAATTAGTGCTCACATATCGCTGCTCTTTATAAATTATTAAAATTATTGCCCCAATGTCAATTTTAGAATATGCCCGATTAATATAATGTGAGAAAAAATTGCATCTGGCTATTATATATTTGCAAAGAGATATAATAAAAGTAATTCAGTGGAAAGGGAGCTGCGTTTATATTAATGGCTTTTAAAATCTTAATTATATGCAGGCCTTCTTTATTTCTCTTATTTTTATTTCATGGAACATCTTATCTGTTAATGCTTTAATAGAATTCTTTAACTTTAAATTTCATATAAGCTCTTTGGTTTTCTCTGATATAATCACTATTTTTATATTGCCTCCCCATCTTTCTCATCAAGTAAAATTTCTCACTGAAAAAATGAACAATAAATTATCCATAAAATAATGGCAGTAAGAATTTTTATTGACACCCAATCTGCAAATGAAATGCTAGATAACGGCTCAGCTTATGCAATAGACTCTACCTTTTTGCAAAATGAAGACTCAAGACTCAAGCATTTTGAAAACAGAATAAGAGGTGCTAAATATTTTTCTATTGCAGAAATCAGAGATACATCTGCACCAATATCCCTTGCTTGGCCAACTTTTCAGCAATTTGTTGACGCGATGATCAAGATTAGGCTGCCAAATGACGGAAAGTCTGTTATTGTCTATGACCAGACTGGGTTTGGGACTGCTGCAAGAGGCTGGGCCATGCTGAAATATTTTGGATATCCAAATGTCTTTATTCTTGATGGAGGATTGCCTAAATGGGTAGCTGAAGGAAGACCAACTGAGACTGGGGAATATGAACTTAACTTCACAGATCCAGTCGACTGGCGTCAATACTTAGTCACTGAGCACCATGAAATGAGAGTTCTTATTAATACAGTTGAAGAAATAGTAAATCAAAGAAACAACGGAGATAATAGTATTACCATTTGGGATCCAAGGCCACCTAATATGTTCCAAGCAGGCAGTGTCCCTACTGCAGTGAATTTGCCAGCTGGGACGTTTTTTAATGCTGACAAAACTGTAAAATCTCCAGAAGAAGTAAAAGAACAGCTTCAACAACATGGCTTGGGAGGTGAAGTCATTACATCTTGCATGAAAGGAATGAATGCATCTTGGGGCTATGTTTTACAGAAATACTCAGGAAATGATCATGTTCATATATACACTGGGTCATTTGAAGAATGGAAAAAACTTAAAGGCTAAAATCTTTTAATAATCATAAGTTTCAAAAAATTGCCATATTCATTTAAAACTCATATTAATTTATAAGCATAATTTTATGCTTTTCACATTGTTTTTATTACTTGGAACTGCTATTAGTGATCAAATTGTAAGTATCGTCTCCACATTTAGACATGGAGCAAGAGCTCCTATGTCGCCAGCTTCATGAGATAAGGGTATTTGGGCACAAGGGTATGCTGAATTGACTCCTTCAGGAATGAGGCAGCAATACTTGAATGGAATAGAAATGGCTTATAGGTATATTACCCAATCACAGACTATCAGTCCAACTTATACTGCTGCTGAAATTTATGTGAGATCAACTGATACAAATAGGACTATTATGAGTGCCCAAAGCCAATTATTTGGAATATATCCAACAGGCCCTCAAATTGTAAGCCAAACTTTGCAACAAAATGCAGTTCCACCTTTTAAAGTAAAAAACCAGCAGCAACTTATTACTTCATTAGGAACAAATGCCCTTCCTAATGGCTTTCAACCCATTCCAATCCATGTCGTATCCGCAAATTATGACAACATGCTTGTTGGGTACACAACTGCAGCATGCCCCAGATTTGCTGAAATTCTTCAGCAACAGCAAGAATCTGAAGAATACCAAAGAAAAGTCAGCATTTATTCCCGAGGCCTACAGAACCAAATTTTCCAAGTTTTTAATCTAAATGTCACATATGAAATAGCTGGCTATATGTGTGACACTCTCACTGCTGACAAATTTCATGGTTTTCCTTGGCCTGATGGTGTTACAGATGACCTTTATTATGAAATGTATGCAAACCAAAATTACACTAACAGCTATTTTTATACTCCAGAAGGCGCAAGATTGGCAGGATCCCAATTTTTCCAGGCAGTCATAAATCAGTTTGATGCGACCATAAACGGTACTTCAGGGCTGAAATTTGGGTTTTACTCTGCACATGACACAACACTTATAGGGTTTTTAATTTTCCTTGGAGTTTGGGATGGAAATAACCCAGTTTATGCATCAAGTCTGATTTTTGAGCTGCATAATAATGCTGGGAACTATGCAGTTCATATTTCTTATAATGATGATTCAATTTTGCTAGATGGGTGTACAGATCCTTGCCCTTATGAAACTTTTAAAATGATGATGGAAGATAAAATTATTCCAAATGTAACAGAAGCTTGTCAATTGCAAGATAATGGAAGGAGGCTTAGATATAGCTATAATCCGTATCTTGATATTGATGCTTTAACTTAATTATTGAAATGAATTATTAAAAAAATAAAAA
>CATKHM010000575.1:0-16727 GCA_949751825.1 Blepharisma undulans
AGTAAATTGTAATGATAAGTTTAAAAAGGAATTTTGATCCTTTTTGGATAAATTTATGGCTTCTCTAAGCATATTTTTAGTTTAAAACTTATGCTAAAAAATCGTAGAATAATCATTAATAACTAAGAATCCTTGCATAAATTTTATAAAATGTTAAGTAATATAGATGAATGCAAATCCTTATAACTAAAATTAACGCTGAAGGATTGATATTTCTGATTTTAGTGGACAGGCGAAGAACACAGCTACAAGATTATAATTAATTTCATAACCATACTTCTGGAGTAGCAAAATTTGATAACTACTCATAAAAGTATAAGAATGATAAAAATTGCGCCAAATATAATGATTTTAAAACAATTTTATTCAATTCAAATTAGCATGAATTTTAAACTGCTATAGCTATTCTTTAAGCTAATTATTCATAGCAAGCTTTTGTTTTTGAAGATTTATTAATTAAAAAACTAATAATTAATAAGAAATTTTACTTTCAAAGGGCTGTGCAAATTTGACTTCTTGAAATGTTTATGTCTCCACTTTTTTAAATTTTTAATAAGATTATATATTTTGTATTTTAAAAATAATAAATTTCTTTCTTTCCACTGAATCTATTTTAGATCTCTCTTAAAATTAATAAAGCAGCATTTCCTCTCAAAATCTAACTCATTTATATCTAAACACAAAATTTTAGCGAAAATATCCAATCTGATTATTGATATTTCTGTTTTTTTTTGAATAAAAAATTATATATAAAATACCCTTATTTAACTTGCCCAATAAAACTATAAAATCTCAAAATATTCAATATTTTGTTCATCCATTTAATTCTTAATTCACTGACCTTCATCCTTAAAAAATACATATTTATTATGTCAAGTGACTCTTCACACAGAGATTTTAACCTTTCAAATATCGAGCGTAAAATCCTTAAAAACACATTTTACCACAACACAAATGACTTGCATTTCATAGAAAAATCAATGAGTAACCGATCTCAATTTTCAATATCAGGGAAATTTCAACCTTCAATTTCTCGACCTAGCATGGAAATTTCAAGAGCTATTTCTCAAGACTCTTTTCAGACAATAGAGCAGCTGTTTTCGATTGGGCTTCAAGATATTGATTTAAGCCGTTTAAGCTTTCAAGACGAAAATGATGTTGCTTTACGGCTCCAAGAAGTTATACGAAAAGCAGCCCCAGGCGCTTTAATTACTTTGCCGGCACAAAATATCAGCCTGAATGGCCTCTTGATTACCTCTCCCATAACCATTAAAGGCACTCCAGGCTGTTTATTAGAAATCACAAATGGATCCATAGTAGTCGATTTCAGCAGCCATTCCAAAGAAAGCATGATTACTTCCCTCCCAGAAACAGCTTTAATATGTGAGCTCTCTATCATTTTCAATCTTAACAACCAAATTTCTGAATCAAACACTTCGCCTCCTGCACTTTTTATTATGGATTCCCCTAATACAAGTCTGGAAGTCAGGGATTGTGAAATAAAAAGCGTAAATCATCCAGAAAAGCCTATAGCTTCTGCTGCAGAAGATTCCTCAGAAGAACTTCAAGATATTTGCTTTTGGGCTAATGGGATTTCTTTTAAAAGACATGCAACAAGGATTGATCTTAGATATAACAGCTCGCTTATTATAAAGTCTTGCAATATCAGCAATTTCCATGAAGTTATCAGAGGAGGAATAAATTCATCAATACATATAGAAAAGACGCATATCAATAATTGCTTTGGCAATGGAATCAGTATATTAAATCCAACTGTTTTTGAATTATATGAAAGTGTTATACAGAATTGTCAGAAAACGGCAGTAGAAGTAAGAGTGATACCAAATTCAAGCTTTGGAAAACCGAGCTCTAGATCAGCATCATTGACAAATTCAAGAGAAATACAATCAAGAAGTATAAGAATTGATGGAAATGATATAAAAAACTCTGGAGCTTATGGAATTAGCATTTGAAGCGAACAAGTATCTCATTTTCCCTCAATCGTAAACATCCAAAAAAATAAAATAGAGCAGTCTTCAAAAGAAGCCCTCGCCATCCGCCATCTAGCTCTCCAAGATCTCTTTATTTCTTCCAACGATTTCAGCTGAAGCCAAGGAAGTGGCCTCTGACTCCAAAAAGTATACAAATTATCACAAGATTCACAAATAACAGTCACACTTAACCGATGTTTTGACTCTTGTGGAGGATACGGCATTTATCTATATGAAGCAGGCGGGATTTTAGATAATAATGAACTGTTCAGAAACAGCTTAGGAGGGATTATGGTTGTGGGAAGTTCCAATAAAGAAGCCGAAATTGAGACAAATTTAGAAATAAAAAGATGCAAAATTTCATCTAATGGTGAAAATGGAGTGACTATTCTTGATTTTTATCAGGGGAGTATAGAGATTGACCAATGCAAAATTTCAGAAAATTATCATAATGGAGTATATTTGATGCAGTCAAGAGACCAAATTTCGCATGTGAAAGGAAAGGAGCAGATAGCTCCTGAAAATTTGAGAGGGACTGCAGTGCTGTCTAATAATGATATTTCTATGAATAAAGCGTATGGGATTACAATTGCTAAATTCAAAGTCCTTATAAAGAAAACCACTATTGGAGATAACACACAAGGAGCAATGCTAATTGGAGAAGGATCGAAAGAGTTAGTGACGTTTTTGGATAATCCTGAAGAAATGAAGCATAATATTACTGGAAATGTAGAAAGCCCGAATCATGTAATTATGCGAGAAGGGAGAGTTTGCGGAAAAGGAAATTTGAAATGTGCAATATTTTAAATTTTAAGATAATCATGTAAAATTTTATTTAAAAAATTATTTTTCGATTTAAAACATTTTATTTATAAAATAACACTCTGTGTTATTTTAGTTTCTCTATCCTTAAAGTCCATCGTCACATCCCCAGCCATAATTTCCGCAGCCGTAAACTCCCCCAAAATCGTTGAAGCCCCAAATATTGTTCTCAGTCTCTCCATAGTTTTCCCAAACCTCTCAAAATTAATTTTCTCTTTAATTTTCTTCATAAAATACCCATACCCATCCTCAAATTTCGACATCACAAGTCCACCAGTTTGCAACAACCCAAAAACTGATCCTAATAAAGTCCCAAACAGCACAAATAACGTCTGTGAATATTCTCTTGTAGTAACTAGCACCACATCAGTTATATCTGGAAAAACAGTTACCACAACGCCATGCTCAAAATTTATTCTATATAAAAATTACTCTTCGACTGTAAGTGTGTCTCCCGCTTCAGGGGAAAATGGTAAAGATACATGGTAGCCTGTTGCCTTTGCAGGCCAATCAGAAATTTCTGATAAAAATAGAGAAGGTGTCATTGTAAAGGTGAATTGTGAAGGATTTAGGCCACGAAATATAAGAGAAGTGGAGGGTGGGGAGAGATAAGTTTTTACCATGCTGATTTCATCAGGGATTGAAGATGTAGAAGAGATTTTAACGGAAATATAGCTTGTATAGCTTTGAGGTTCAAGGAGTTTTACTGTAATTAATGCACCTACACCTAATTCACAATTTTTGCAAGTAAACGAGATTATGCAGTCTTTTGTGTTTAATTTGCAACTTGGTTGGCTTATTTCTCCTACAATGTCTTCAAAAGAATAAGTTAAATCATTTGTGCAGGTTGAATCAGCATCTACACATTGTCCGCCATAGTAAAATAAGGTAATTTCAATATTTACATCTCCTGGATATGACCCATACTTGTTTTCTAGAGATTCAAGTGCAACTAAATTTTTATTTTCGACAATATTATTTGTGATATAAAGCAAAATTCCTATTGATACAAATAAAAGGCATATTAAAGAAAAAATGATAGAGAAAAATCCACCTATTGCTGTTTTTCTTTTAATTACTGGTTGTCCGTCTTCTGTTTCATGATTTGTGCTGTAGCCATCATATTTGTATAAAGAGCTTCTCATAGATTTATGGAAAAGAGAAAGAACTGTGATTCCACATATAACAGAAATAATAGAATATTCAATAATATTTATATCAGCTGAGCCTAAACTAGAATCTGAGCTATACAAATTAGGCTGGGAGTCCTCAAAGCTCATTTTATCTTGTATATCTAACGGTGTAATAGATCCTACAGGGCAAAAAAAACTAGCAGGGCAGCTATCACATATATCAGTCCCTTCATTTTCTGCATAACTATCATATTTACAAGGATAGCACTCACTCAGCGTTCTGGCCCCTGAAAATTTGTTATAAGTTCCTTTTGGACAAGCTTTGCATGCTTCTGCTCCAAATGTGTCAGAATAATACCCTTCAGGGCACAACTCACAGTTTTCTCCATATGTCCCATTACTACAAGGCCAAGAAAATTCATCAGTTTTTTCAATAGAAATTTTGAATAAAAATCTTTTTGCTATAAAATTCTGGACCAGAGAAGAAAGCGTATCTCCTCCTCCGAATAAATAGATAGAATTTTGAAAATAAGTGATTTCTGTAGCATAAATAGCTTCTTCTAAATGACCTATTAAGGTAGGATTTGGAGCGTCCAAATCTACCATATAAATAGTGTCAAAAGCTTCAAAATTTCATTGTTCGCCACCTATGGCGATTATATAGTTATCGATATTTACAATGGCAGCCTGTGCAAGAGAAAAGTGCCCGTAGCCTTCATCAAGCACAGGAAGCCATTCTTGGCCTGATATGTCATATCTGTGTATTTCAGAATTTGGGTATTCGTCTTCACCTTCACCTGTGGCTATATAAAAATAATAATTAGAGTCTATATTCCTCATAAAACATTTTGTATATGCAAGCTTTGGGACTCTTTCAGAAAGTCCATCATCAAGCAATGTAAAGGTGTTATCAATTGTATTAAATTGCCATAATTCATTAGAATATCCTCCTACGATAAGTCCTCCAAAAATATAAATAGTATCATCAGCAATTGCCATGCAAGAGCCAGCTCGGCCAACAGGTTTTACATCAGAGCCATATGGGACGGTTTTTCATGTGTTTGAAAGCACTGTATATTCATACATATCACTTAAATATCCTGACGAATTTTCACCTCCAAATATAGTCAGGGTATCAGCAATAACACAGCTTGCATGTTTAGCTCTTATTGATGGAATATCTCCAGTGGGATTCATAATGCTTCAAGAACTGCTTAAAATATCAAATTTTCACATTTCATTAAGGTAATTTTTGTCATTATCAATCCCTCCAAATACCCATAAATTTGTTTGTATAGTCTGCAAAGAATGAAACATTCTTGCTGTGGGTCCTATCATTTCTTTAGATATTAAGTTTATTATAGGATTTTCCAAAGAAAAATCAATAGAAATTACAGAGTTATTGATACCAGTATCAGAATATCCTGCAAATGATCAAAGAACTGAGGACACTAAAGCTAAAGACCCACTTCCTGTAGCTGCAGAATTTGGATCTTGAAAATCCACCTCAATTCACTTGTCAAGACTGATCAAATTTAGTTTTCATATATCAAAAATCGTTTGCCCTGTATCAAAATCTACCCCTAAATATACATATAAATAATCTCCCACAACACATAAAAAATGCTCAAATCTCCCTGCAGGCTTTTTTCCATTAATTGCAATGCTTTTTCATTTTTCATTTACTAAATCATATTCATAAAGAGTTGTATCATGAATTATTGTAGAAAATCTACTTAATCCACCCCATATATATAATTTGTCTTTATAATACACAATTCCTGAGCTTTCTTGAGGCTGTGGGCTATTTCCAGAATTTTCCTTTTTGCTTCAGAAAAAGCTTTCTCCATCCAGTCTGCATAGATTTTACATATAAAGGTTATTATCAACACCAGTCGAACTCAGCCCACCAAATATAGCAAAAAAAGCGTTTCCATTTCTTATATAAGCTGTTGATGCAATATAGCCTCTTGCTCCTGGGTCATCTCCGTATTTTGCAAGCTTTTCTCATGAGTTTTCGTTTAGATCGTAGCTTCAAAAATCGCCAGCAGGCCCTGCACGTGTTCTTCCGCCATACAGAAGTAAATTTTGGGACTTTTGATGGTAGAATAACGCTCCAGCTGCTCTTTCGTCTGGAACAGTCGAAACGTAAGGAGAAATAAGGCTTCATCTTTTTTGAACTAAATTGAAGGAAGCAAGATCATTTAAATAGGATCCACCTGTTTGCATTCCTCCAAACTGAATAAGCTGATTATTGATTGAGTCATATACCATGTGGCCTAGAACTGAATTTGGAGGGGGAACTCCTGTAGATGGAATAAGGTTTATCTCTAAGGAGAAAACTCATGCAGAAAGATACAAGAAGAAGATTTTATTCATATTTATATAGGTAATAGCAGGTAAAAAATTATAATAGTAATAATATATATAATCTATTTATTAAAATTGATCATCTTAAATTTTTATATTGATAGAAGTGATAATATTTTTTAATTTGGCAAGCAAAATAAATTTACTAGTTTTTAGTTTTTAATATTGAGCTTTATTATGATCGCTTTAGTGCTCATTTTCTTCCTCAAACCTGTTTTCAGAAGCCATTCTATCAGCTTCTGGCCCTTTGGTAACTTTCAAATCATATTTATCTGCTTCTTTAAGCTGCTTTTTCCTAGCAACTAGATATATTGCAGTATGAAGAATCGCAGCAAAAGGAATAAAAAGCACACAAGCCAATGCGATCGCTGGGCCTTCCTTTCCACACACTCTAGCCTGGCTTTGTCCATGATTTCATGTAATGCTGTCACAGTTTTCGTCAAAGTACATAACAGAAAGCCCTGCCCAAATAACCAGTGCAAAGAAATGCCAAGCCAAAACGTTCCAGTAAAACACCACAGACAGTCAAATTTCTCTTGTTCCTCTACAAATATCTAAAAGAAGCACAAAAATCGTAGCTGATATAAAAAATAGTGAGATAGTTTCGAAAAGGATATATATTACTCCTCCTGCCCATAGACTGTGCCACATTTCACAGAGACCGTCTTGATCATTTACAGAGCCATCATTGCAGCGATCCCATCTATTTGAATATGACAATTCATTAGAAAAATAGTTTGAATCAGGAGTTGGGGCGAGCAGACCTCCTTCCCAATCAGTTTCTGGCTCATTGCCTTGAGTAAATCATCTTGTAACACCTAAAGAAGCAAGTTCTAGAGCCATTATCATTAAAAGGAATATGATGCTCAATCCCCATCAAAGTTTTGTACTCATACAACATACAGTTGCTGCCATTTAAATAGTTTGAATTATTTAATTAATACTAAAAGAATTTTATTTCGTTTGTATTATCTTTTGAAAAATAGAAATTTAGATGTAAAATTTTGTTGTTTGTGAAGACTGTAGTGAAATAGTAATTTATTATTTAAGATTTTTCGATGGCATTAATATAAATAGTTTTTAACTCACTTTTTGTGTCCCATTTAATATTGATTTTATTAAGAAAATTTTATTTAGGCTTGATTTCTTTATAAGTTCATATAAGAATTCATTCAACCTACAAATAATTAATTTTTGCAAACGAAATATCACAGAAAAAACTATTTTAATTCTTTTATTCCCAATAATAATCTATTTTCAATACCATTACATAATGCGATAGAAAAATATCCCCAAAAACATATGACTATAATCCATAATCATAATGGAAAGTGGGCTAAAAGGGAAAGCAATTAAATTTCTAGACTCCCATTCCAATCCAGTAATTGCTGAAGTTTATGATACTAAAGATAACACCATAAGATGTATGGAGCTTCTTCGCCCTGAAGACATCAAAGGTAAACCTTATCTAGTTTCCCGTAACATTTACTTTGGTGACCGCGAACTATACCGCAGTAGCAATTTCTTTGAAATTTCTCAATCATCAGTCCAAGAAATATTGCCTATTTGTACATTAAAAGACTACCCCAGCTCTAAAGGAATCCTAATCCGGCAGTCTTATGACAAAAATTCTAAACTTTTTAATCCAAGCTCTTTACCTTCAGTTTGTTTATGCCGCATGCCTCTAAATCCAGATACTCCTTACATTATCTGTCAAAAATGCAACCAAATTTTTCACTCCTTATGTTTAACTGATACAAATTCCTGCCCAGATTGCTCATATATTTTTAAAAGACAAAGGGTCGAAGAATTACCACCTGAATCACCAAAAAAACAAATAAAAACCACTATGGTAACCAAAAGTAGGAATATTGATAATAGCAGCTTACCACTAGACGTAGACAAGTACCAAAGTTTGAGCGAAGAAGGGCGTGAAAGACTCAAGCAAAATTTGTGAAATGTTCATCTAAATTTTATTGCTTTGCAGTCGTCGTTAACTAGTGAAGAAAAAATCAGACATCAGCTTGACTCAAAAATTGTGTGTGCACTGTATTTGTCAATAGAAGAAAATCGAAATTTGGGAATGGAATATTCATTGCAAGAACTAGAGAAAAAGGCTATGGAAATAGAAGCGTCGATATATTATTCTACTGGCAGCAATGCAAATTCTCAAGCTTATAAAGGAAAGGTAAGATCTCTGCTATTTAATTTATGTGATGAAAAAAACCCTGATTTTAGGTTTGATATACTTAAAGGAGAAATCTCCCCTGCAGAACTTTCTAAAATGCAGTCAAGAGATATGGCGTCAAGCGCCATAAAAAATTTCAGAGTTGAGAGGAAAAAGAAATATACAGAAGAGCAGTTAGTTTTGCCCACTGCAGACGAAAAATTGGTTGTAAAAACACATAAAGGGGAAGCTGTGTTTATGCCTGGAGAAGTTGTTACAGATATGACTAGTACAGATATATTGGATACGGTACTTACAAAGAGTAAAAGCACAGATTCACCGACAAAGGTGGGGAATAGTGACGATCCTTTTGATATAGACAATTATGAGGGTGAGCAAAAATATGAAGTCAAGCCAAAAAGTGGAGAAGGGATCAATGAGAGGATTTTTGAGATTGTAAAAGATTGGACTCCTAAGAAGCTCTCGGGGAAACTTAAAGATACAATACATAATTATTTAGAGGAGTCCCAGGCAAAAAGGGTTATATCCAGAATTAATTTTCTTAGCAATAATTAAGTCTTAATCATTTCTATTACAAATAACGACTCTGACCACGCACAGCCAAAAAACAAAGATTATATTTACAATGATAAAATTTATTCATCATATTGTCTTTGAACATTTTGATTAAAAAATTTCATCTTTGCTAATATTTTAAAAAAATTATGTATATATGTCAATCACTATTTAAATATAACTAAAAGTTGTTAAATATCGATATTATATACTCCTAAATTTAAATAAAGATATCTATTGTCAAAATTGCATGAGATATAGCTTTTATTAATATAACAATCCCAAAAATGCTTTTAACTCAATAATAAAGCCACCTTTTAATTTCATTTCACCTCAAAAATTATTTCATCATGATTTTACTCCATATTAACTTACTTATAAAGATATAATGCAAGATACAGTCGAAGACGAATCAAGTATTCTCCCTCTTCACAGCTCTCCTTCCAAGTGTGCAAGCCGGTTCTTGAAGTTTGATGACTTTTATGATACTCCAGTCCAATATCCAGACCTTGATATATCACTTTGCTATAGTGTTTCAAGCTTTGATATCCTTTCAACTTACAATGATGTGGCGACTGAAGCTCAAGTTATGAGTCCCAGTGACTTCTATACAATGAAAACAGAAGAAAATTTTATAATCTAATAAGAATAATAACTTTTATAATGAAAGTTTACTCTCAGCCTAGAAACCATCATGCAAGAGATGAAGAAATAAATGCAAAGAATAATATACTTAGAAATTCTGTGAAAAAGCCTCTAGATACAAAGCTTGACGACTATAAATCAATTCTAAAAGCTCTAAAAGAATCCATCTGCTCAACTTGAAAACCTACTGTTATTCAGCCATTTGAGTTGAAAACCTCCACAAGATCTCGACGCAGCTGTCAAACAATCCCTCCATCCCCTTATTTTCAAAACACTTTCAAATCGGACACCACCCCACGTCCTATTACCTTAAATTTTTCCAATGAAACCCCAAGGCCAAAAACTCCAGAATATACCATTATTTTAAGGAAAAAACATACAGCAACCTTTGAGCCGAAATCTCCAAGTATGCATTTTAAGCCCCAGCCAAATCAGACAATTATGAAAATAAGGCCAGGCTCTTGTTCACCTACCAAAAGAGTGCATTTTAATACGGACAGTCAGCAGCCTACCACAAGGCCATCAACTTCTATAGGATCATGCTTAAAGCCTGAGACAATTACATTGAGTTATCTCAATGATAGCTTTTTATCAAAAGAGTTTCCCAGCGAATGAGAAAAAATTTCTTTGCATTTGAAAAAAGGAAGGTCTTATACACCAGTTTTATTATGCAGCCAAGAGTTGCATAAGAAATCCAAGATTTCAGTGAAAACTATGAAGGAAATGCAATTTTAAGATAATTGGTAATATTTATTATTTCTGGCTCAACGACTTAAAAAGGTCCACTTTTGCTTGTGATTCCCCACAGAACTCTTCTAACTCTTCGCTCAAATTGTTCAGTTGTTGTGAAACCAACAAGCTTTCAAGTCTGCTTGGTGGTGGTATCATTCTATACAGTGATCCTGTCCCTTCAGTCATCTCGAGCAGTGGCTCACCTCTTTCTTCTCTCTTTTTATTTTCTGCCGTTCTCTGCACCTCATGAGCTTTTTGTTGTTGTTTTTGTTTTTGCACAGCTTTAGCATACCCATATAACTTTTGTTGCCTTTCCAATAACTCTTCACATCCTTGATATAAAGCTTCCAAATGTTTCTTAATAAAAGGCTCATAACAGTCTTTATCAGCAACTTCATAAGGATCTGGGGCATATTGGGCTAAAAATGCGTTAGTAAGCATACTGTTTTCAATTCTCAAAGGAATTTCAGAAAAAACCTTTTTGGAGTCCACTCCTAAGGCTGCGGCTCTTTGAGTTGTAAATTCTTCTTCGCTGAAAAAATCAAGGAACTCTTGGGTAAGACGATAAGCTTTTAATGGAAATCCACCAGAAATAAATAAGACTGGGTCATAAACAACCATAACAGCGTTAGGGATTTCAATCTGCATATTGTATTGATATTCAATAGAGCTTATATCTAAAAATGAGCCTTCATCTGAACGTTGGTACCATCCTATAACAGAGTTTTCGAAGAATAAGTCTTTTAGCTGCTCACACATTTTTTTGCTGTATTCTTCTAGTTCCTGTGGCCCAATGGAAGAGTTGGATGGGAGTGAAAAACAATTTGTGACTTCGAGAGAGTTGGAAGACTCGAGACCAATGAGTTGGCCAATAGCAGTGGAGTCAGTATCTTGGCAGTGCTGAATTAGCTTGAGGAGAACTGTTCCTTCTAATTTGACACAAAAAAGATCTGACATTTTGGCCCGTAAATTATTTCAATAAGAAAAGACTATGCGTAAGGATTAGGAAACTAATCAGGAGATAAGGAAAAATAATTTTTTAGTATTTATATAAATATTTTACAATTCAGAAAAAATCATTGTTATTTGGTCATTAAGCATATTAATTTTAGCATTTTTAAACAATATTTATTATTGTGGGCAATGAAAACTTATTATAGAAAAGTTGTCTTGTAAATCAATTGGATAATTGTTGTTGTTTTTAAGCCTTATTAGGCTAATATTAAAATGCTTTACTAATAACTTGATATTATTTTAATAAGGAATAATTTTAATTTGATTCTTATAATATATCTATTTTACATAAGCTACATATCATTCTATCACATTTTCATTTATAATAAAAAAAATTTGTATAAAACCTTCATTCATTATTATTTAGCAATATCTTAAAATACAGCCTAATCATAAAATCACTTTCAAGCAGTCCAATAAAATACTTAAATTTCATAAAAATCGCAACAATCCACAATTTATAACATAAAATTTATACTGATTTCTTAAAACCAGAAATTGAAATAATATGAGCAACTGCAATTTTTCTTCATTCTGGTGTTGCCTTTCTGCAGATCCGGCCATTGAGTTTCGTCATAGTAATATCGAATCTGCTGGAGATTTGCTATGGACAGATGTGTTTATTCAAGTGGACAGGACTACAATATTAGAAAATGACTACCTCAAAATTACCAAATCAGGAGAAACAATATCACCTGAAACAAAAAAGTAATTAATAAAAAGATACAAAATTGTAAGAGACCAAGGAAATACGTCAGGTGTTACAAGAATTTATTTGCCAACTGAGGCTGGAAGCTATGATGTTTTTTATATTCGTGACCTGAAATACCGAGCCCGAATTTTTGGAAAACACCTCATCAAAATAAGCCCCATCCTCATCTCAAGCTTCCACGACAACAAATACGAAAAAGAAATAAAGCGTCAGCAATATCCTAATCATCTCCAAGTTTTATTCAAAAAATCAGGGGCATTATTTACAGTCCCCGAAGCCAGCAGTCCAGGACGTGATGAATCCCTGAAAAGCAGCATAAACCCATCGCGTGTCGGAACTGAAGAGTACCCATTTGAAATTACCCCCAAAAATAGCATGTATAATAAAATAACTCTTTTATAAATGTCTGAAGAAGTCGTCTATTCCTCAAGTGTACCGCCTATGCAGGATTTGTTGCAATTACATCAAAAAGATATAAACGGACTAAAAGATAGCAACCAGAATATCAGATTGGCAAGTCTAAATTCTATGAAATCAAGTCTGTTGTCTTCAAAAATCCCTCCATGTAAGAAATATTCAGATGTTGTGCAAGAAATTTTACCTGAAATTATCAAGCCGATTTTGCATTGTTTTTCGGACACAAAAGAAAAATGCAGAGAAATTGCTATTGAGATTTTGAGCAGGTAGGGTATATGCAGCTTAATTGGAAGATGTGTGGAGCCTGATGAATTTTTAGCATATATTTTCCCTGTTTTAGTCGAAAGATTAGACGCTTATGATATCGAAGGCATTCAAAACCTCCCAGAAGTGATGAGACCAAACCCATCACAACGCCCACAAGTAGTAAAAGCTCCTAAAGAATCCTCAGAAGAACTCCGGGTTTTTCTAGCAAAATTCATACAAGTCATAACAGAAAAAACTACCCTCAGAAGTCTATCTCCTTATGTCCAAGAATTGACATCAGTTATAAGAATTCTTTGTATGGATCCTGACAATGGAGATGTGATCATAACCTCATGCAAAACAATGGAATTTTTAGCTGTCAAAGCAAAAGAGCTTCTTTACCATTATAGTGAGCCACTAGCAAGAAGCTTATATACCGCTATTGTCCATAAAAGCTGAAAAGTTAGATGTGCAAGCTTAGAAGCGTTAAGAGCAGTGATGTATATTGGGACTTTTAAATATAACGCTACCATTTTAGAAGGACTGATTGGGTTCAGGGATCCAAATGTGGTGCCTATAAAAGACTTTTATGAGCCAAGCACCAAGCTAAATTATTTGGCAATGCTTATTAATGATAGATCTGCCCATGTAAGAGAAACTTTCTTAAATGTTATTTCTGATTGACTATTGAATTTGCCGGACAAATATGACTTAGAGACCAGACTAATTCCATATCTATTATCAGGGCTGTTTGATCCTATACCTGGGATAAGGGAAAATACGTTTGCACAGATTGAAGCAATAGGCCAAAAATATGAAGAGGAAAAAGAAAAAGATATCAGAGAAATAAGACAGCTGGGGTTCCAAGAACCTTGGACTTGTGATGGAATAATGACTTATTTACCATTGCCTGAACCTTTTGCAAAAAGACCTAGATTGGGAGCTAGGCTTTATTTTCGTCAATATGTTCGCAGATATTTAAATGCAATTTTTGCTGAATTAGGTGATTGGATTGCTTCATCTAGGCTTTATTCGTCAAATTTATTGGTATGTCTTATTATTTTTACTGAAGATTATATTACTCAGCATTTAGATAAATTTTTATCATGCATCTATAAAGCACTAATAATGAATTCCAACCCCAAAGTGATCGAAAATTTACAAACTGCTATAAAACTGGTAGGAAGATATGTGGATAGTGATAGTTATATGCCTCAAGTTCTTGCTGCTTTAATGGTAAGGTAAGTGATCAACAGCCTTCTCAGTCTTCATATATATGTTTTAAGACAATTTTTAACTGTTTTCAGGGAGATTTTCAAGAAGATCAAGACAAAATGCATGAAGGTGCACTCAAAGCTTTAAAGTATCTACTAGAAGGAGTAATTGAAGCACTTCCTCCAGACAGAGGGTTATCAAGACTAGCAAAACATATAGATCCTTTGATAGACTCTTTACAAAAACTACTGCCATTTATTGTCCCAGGCCAAATTCAAGACTTTTTAGATGTCCTTGACACTTTAGTTACAAATTTATCAGAAAAAATACAAGAATTAGGCAGCGTTTCTGAAATAATGAACCATATAGAAACTCTGATAAAGTTGATTTTGAAAGCAGAATCAATGAGTAGAAAGGAGCCAAATGATAAGCTTGGGAACAAAATTTTATCATCTATTATCAATATTACTGCTTATGAAGAAGCTAGGACTAAGAGTATAGGCTCTCAATCAAATTTTTTGGCAGCTTTTACAAATATATTGAAACAATTGGAAAATTCAAATATGGAATATTGGCATCCTTTGGATCAAAATGTAATGCACATTTAGTGGCAAGTTTTTGTAGTGGCAGTTCACAAAATTGACTCAATTCATGAGCTTACTGATTGCAAACTAATTATTGATCAAGCTTTAACCATTATGAAAATAATATCAAAATCAGAAAGACTTTTTAGTATTCATCAAGAAGTCTTGACACTAGCTAAGTACTCATTTTTTGATTCAGAACAAATTGTGAAAGCTATCCTTGCTAACTGCTTGCTGGGGGATTGCCCCAATAAAGAGCTAAAATCATCATTAAGATTAGAAGTACTAGAAATGCTGAGCTTATTTGGGATCTCAAAAACCTATAAAAAATTGATCTGGGGTCTTTATCAATCATTGTTTGACACAAATTCAGAAGTTGTGGCTAAATCTTTAGAAGAGCTTCATATGCAATTAGAGGCATTTAACAGTATTGTATTGGAAAAGCCAGGCTTTTTAAATGGATTTTTATACAAAAGCAAAGAAATACTTCCAGCTTTAACAACTAAATTATTAGAATTTTTTGAAAATACCAATGAAGCCATTCAGTTAAGCTCTGTTTTAGTGCTTCAAGACTTGTTGCAGTGCCTCCCAACACTGATTTTTGATATTTTAAATATGAAAAATCCTATTTCGCATGATTATTATGGAAAATTTGAAGAAGAATTATTAGGAAATTTCAAAGAAGTGATTAGAAAAATCGTGGGAACTTACTTATCGCAGACTGAAGGGCCATTTAAAGAAAGTTTACACAGCTGCTTACTTATAATAAAAGAAAAAAATCCAAAGGCAATTTATATTGAATCACTTGAAGCCAAAGCAGCCGGGATGTTAAAGAGATGGGACTATTTGAATGCGATTTTCCGTCTAAATTAATATTTCTTTGATAATTGCTAGTCATTTTAAAAATTAATATAATTTAAGGATTTTTTATTTTATGATAACTTAAATAATTTTATTATAAAGAAATAAAATTGAAAAAATAAGATAATTCTTCCCTAAAAAAAATTAAATCGAGAAAAAAACCGCATGTAAGACGATAATGACTGGTGCATTACTGATCTTCAATACACTATGCAAAAATATAAAGTTTATTTTAAGGCAAAGATTAATAAATTCTATTAATTTTCATATTTATTAAAATTGTTATTGCAAAAACTTTGAATGTAATTTTCTTTGCTTGTAAATATAAGTAAAACTTTAAAAATGCATATTCTCCCATATTAATTAAAATTTTGGAATTGCAATCATTCAGGATTACACAATAATTTATTTGAAGCTAATTTATAACTCAAAATATAATTATTTTTAATTTTAATCTTATTTCTTCTATGCAAAAGATGATGATAATTTTTCATTTTATTTAAATTTTCCAAGAGATAACTCAGTTCTGTTGGAAAAATAATTGATTTATAAATCTCAAGATTTTGTTCAAAATACTTCAGAGGACATGAATTTTTTATTTTTAAAAGTATTATTTTGATATATTATATAGAAAATCCACATGAAAAATCATATAGATTGTTTAAATTATATTGATTTATTAATAGGTGTTATATTTATACTTTCAAGTCAAATATAGAAAAAGATGATTTAATTGTTTTTATTTATATTTTTCAGCAAGAAAACTCGTGTGCAGCCTAAAGAGCTAAAATAAAACTCTTTGTTAATATAATTGAAATTCTTGCCATAAATAGCTTAAAAAATCTTATTACTTCTGCTGAAGCATATAAAATCTATCGATAGATGGCATTTTTATGATAATTTTCATATCGGAGCTCGTCAGCTTTCAGCTTCTAAGTTCCATTTATTGTCGAAAATTTTAAAAAGAAGCCATTATATTGCTTACTTGCACTTTAAAGAGATCTAATAATCAATCTTCTCAGCCCAGTCAGCAATTGTTCTTTCTGAATATTATATCAAAATTTCCTCAAGTCAATGCATAATCATTTATAATTTATAGGTCAAATTTGCAATTAATAAAATTCTCAATTAAAGAAGAGAATCATTTTTCTTTGCAGCAAATTAGCATTTAAGTTAAATTCATGCTGGAGGTTCTCATCTTCAAATATTGCAGTTTTAATAAAAATGAATGGTCAATATTAT
>CATKHM010000576.1:0-16723 GCA_949751825.1 Blepharisma undulans
AACGAGTCCCTCTAAAGCTTGATTATAATGCTTCAAAGTCTTGTTTAATGCAACCGAAATTATTTGAAAAATGCTTTTTGCTACCAAAAATTGTGGACTTAAATAAATATTTGTATTGGAATTAATAGTTTGTCAGATAGGTCTTCACATTATAGATAATGGCAAATAAATAAGTAGCGTCAAAGATGCCAAAATAGCAAAAAATATGTGTTCATCTTTATAGCAAAAAATTGTGCAGTCATGATCCATAAAACTTTCATCTATTTTATCCCCAATTCCTTTTTCACACTGAAAAACTGTCAAAAGAATATGTGTTATAGGAATTAATCCTAAATTTCCTATTATTGGAGTTATAAATTTCCCAAAAATACCTATACTATCTAATATATCTATATTTTTGTACTCATCAAATCTAAAATACACAAACATCGTCAAAAATACCCATAAAATGCATATAGAAAATGTGATAATAATTGCAATCCAATAAGCATTTCCTTTGAATTTAATAAGAACCGATAAATTAATTGACGCATAATCATACAAAAATGCACTGATTTCATCATAAACACTAAGATCAGGCCCCATAGCCAAATATTGTAAAAAATCAATAAAAATCATAGCCATAATTACATAATCGTTAGGTTTTACCTCACATCTTTGTATTATAATTGGCAAATATGAATGCCAATATATTTTTGCTAAAATTATAGAGGATAATAAAGCAACGGTAAATGTAATTCCAAATACAAAACCATAATATAATCTATGTCCTGCTGAGGAATCTTGGATTAAATGAAGATTAAATGGACAATTATCAGGGTTTTGGCGTTTATCGCCTGGAGTATTTGTGGTATTATCAGGCCATGTAATATTTTTTGTAATAGAAAAAGGTGGATTACTTCCTACAGCGTAGCTTCCTACTTGGATATTTACATAGTGTCCAAGAGTTTTATTATAAATAGCATTCATAATACTTATGAGTGCTGTATTTTTTTCGTTTGAACTGCTTGAAATTTGTACAGTTCCTGAGCATCCTGTAAATTTTACTTTTCTTATCCCTTCATTTAGTAACTCTGGATGTAGCACCAGTGTCATAGCATCAAATGATGGACAATTTCCTCCATATCAAGAAGGATCATAAAACGTGTCACCCAATGCTTTCAGCGAAGCCCCATAGCTTCCTACTCATTCAGATTGCCATAGTCCTAATGATCCATATGCAAGTTTCACCACTTTTTCTCTAGTATCGTCTGTAATAGAAGGCGAATACTCAAAATATCCAGCAACAAGAAAATATAACAAATAAATAAAATCGCCTAGTCTTATACCTTCATCATATAGTTGCCCAAAAAGATTGAAAACTGCAGTTGGTTGCAATAAAGGAACTATTATTTGGCATTTAGTATTTATTGCATTTTTTATATAGTCAAGGTAGTTTTCATACATTTCTGGGTTATATAAAGGATCTAGCATTCTTTTATCTTCATCATTAACGATTTTTATCCCTAAACTGCTTGCAATTTCAATAAAATGATCATACATAACTAGCCCAAATGTCGAATTTTCATAGAAGACTACAGCACATTTTCAACTGAAAATACTCATAAGATATGCTAGTGTATTTGAATGAAAGGCGTAGCTTTTCATAATTCTAATAAATTCTGGATAAGTTGTTTTATTAGTGAAAATATCACTTGTGCATTGATCTGAGATTAGTGGGATTTTTATTTCAAGTTCTCTGAAGTCATTAACTGTTCCATAGCACACATCGTCACTATAAGAAGGTAAGAATGCAACCCCAATGCTTGATTTCTCATTAGAAAAACAGCTATATGAGAAATTGTGATCATAAAAATCAGCACTGCAATCTGTTGAATGCAAAATAATGTCAAAATCTTCAAGGTAATGAATTTTGTTTGAATATTTCAAAGCAAAATCTGCACCGATTTTGAAAAAGCCATTAGCACCAAGAATGAAGCCATTATAATTTGTATCTCCTGATGCAGCTGATATAGTGATTTTTGGTTTTGATGAATTTGGGATTTGTGAGGTATTTCCAGGAAAAATTATTTGATCAGTAAGTGAAACTGAAAAATTTTCTATGTAGCCAACAATTTTTTGCTTTTGTTTTGGATGTTTACAATTGAAAAAATGTTTTCAGGCTGGTGATTTGTAGTAAACTTATCAAGCTGTTCTTTTATGGAATATATTGATTCTGAGCTAAATGAAATATTGTCCAAAAGTTTGATAATACTAAGCGAATGATAATGATTTAAGCTTTTTGCAGTTTCTAAATCTTTTTCAACTATAAATACTAGCCCATCTTCATTTGGGCCTCATAGAGCTTGGCCTTTAAGTATAACCCCAAAGCCATCTTTATATAAATTTTTACTGATGATGCTTTTTATAAGCTTAGTTGCGCCTTCGCCTTAATTAGTAATTACAATATTATTTAGCCCTTTGGCTTTTATTTCACGTGCAATTAAATTATCAGCTATATCTTGATCTAATCAATTTCCAAAAATTTTTGAAAAATTATTTTCAAAATTATAAAAAAATAATTCAGTTTCCAAAATATTGCGAAATTTTATATTTTCATAAGAATCACTATAAATAAACCCAATTCGATCTCAGTCTAAATATGATAGCATTTTTATCATTGCTACCGCATGATTACTGGTAGAAATATGAGAGCTGTATCCTCATTTATCGTTGCTTCTTACTTGGTCAGAAATTTGTATTACGATAAAGCTGTAAATCTCGGCAAAATCATTGATTTTCTGCTTCAGTAACAAATTTTCAGTCAAATCAATTGCTATTGTTGGATCTGTATAATTCCAACTTATAATGGAATCAACATCAGCATACTCTTGGTATACCTCAATGTTTTCATTATAAGTCATGCTTATGTCGCTAAAAATCTGGTTTCTAAGTTCTATGTCAGTTTCATCACTATAAAGAATCTTTATAGAGAGCTTCGATGAAACAAAACAAAAATAAAAAAATCACTCAAGCTTGAAAAGTTTCATGATGGATATATAAAGCTTAATAATTTAATTTATTATATTCAATGGAAGCCATTCTTATTGGATTAGATTATTTATTGATTTATATACAAAGAAAGCTTATTTTAAATTTTTATCAATAATTTTTATCTAAGTATGGATGATTTTAGTGCTATTTTAAAATAGGGTGCTATAAAAAATATATAAAAAAGTGCAAGAACTGGACTTGGCAAGGCTGGTATCAAAAACTAATCAATCATTGAGTTTCAGAGACTTCATAATTTTCAATTCAATAGTGGGGACAACTGAATTCTTGCTTGAATGCATTTATCGAAAAAGAATAATTTCCATGAAATCTGCAAATAGTATCAATTAGTCTTTGATTGGGAATCAGAACAAATGAGTTATATTTTTTAACAATCTTCTTTTGGCGTTTTATAAATTTCAGTGCCAATTTAGAGTGGTTTATAGAGGTAGCATATAAATAATTAACTATAAGTGCAAATCAATCTATATATTTTAAAAATTTTAATTTTAAATGCTTAAAACAAAGTGGCTATCAATAAACTCATTTTTCGAGTTCATATTGCTTGAATTTTTTTCTTCATAAATCTCAAAAGTTTTTTGTTGTTTCTTTATAACCTCTTCAAGCATGACTTGCTTTGTGAATGCGAATTTAAAGAAAATACTTATCTCAAGCCCTTTCACTGAATAAAGCAAGCTTGGATATTTTTTTCTTTGTATAAGCAATCCAGCTATAATTATAATGATCCACCCTCCAAATTGCAGTATTATCCAAATTTTATAATCTGAATAATCAACTGAATAATAAATTGTTGATAAAATCAGGCTCCATGCTAATGCTGTTAGCGATACAGTTGTCCATAAATTGCATCTATGATAGTTATATGGCTTTTTACGTTGCACATAAAATATAAAAAGTACCACAATTATGAAATAAATCCCGCCATCAAAAGATTGGCTGTAATGTTTTAGGGTTTTGTTTAGAGCAACTGTAATTATTTGAAAAATGCTTTTGGCTACTAAAAATGAAGGATTTGAGTACACATTTGAATGGAGATTTATGCTTTGTCAGCAGGGTCTGCATACTATGGAGAGTGGCAAATAAATCAGTAAAGTAATTACTGATAAAATGACGAAGAAAATATGTTCATCTTTGTAGCAAAAAACTGAACAGTCGTGATTCATAAAGCTGTCAGTTAATTTGCTTCCTATTCCTTTCTCACATTGAAAAATTGTGAGAAGAATATGAGCTATTGGTATAAATCCTAAGTTTCCTATGATTGGGGTTATAAACTTGGCAAATATCCCTATATTATCAAATATTTCTAATTTTTTTCACTCATGAAGATTAAAGTAAATAAACAAAGACATAAATAGCCACAAGTAGCAAACAGAAAAAGTGACTATAATAGCAATCCAATAAGGATCCCCCTTAAAATTGATCAGAACTGACAAGTTGACTGCCGCATAGTCATACAGAAAAGAAGTAATTTGATCAAATGCACTAATATCAGGGCCCATTGCTAAATACTGTAAAAAATCAACAAAAATCATGGCCATTAAAATGTAATCGTTGGGTGTTATTTCGCTTCTTCCAGTAATCATTGGAAGTTGAGTATTTCAATATAATTTAACTAGGATTACAGTTGATATTACAACTACTATAAAAGCACTGGCAAAAACAAATCCATAATATAAGCCATAACCAAAATCTGAGTCTTGGATTAAATGTAAGTTAAATGGGCAGTTATCAGGGTTCAATCTCTTTTGTCCTGGAATATTTTGAGTGTTATCTGGCCAAACCATATTTTTCGTAAATACAAAAGGTGGATTATTCCCAATAGTATAAGTTCCAACTTCTACATTTTCATAATACCCAAGTGTTTCATTATAAAGTTCATTCATTATGCTAACTATTGCTGTGCTTTTTTCATTAGAGTTGCTTGAAATGTGTACTGTCCCTGAACACCCTGTGAATTTTACCTTTCTTATTCCTGCATTTAATAAATCAGGATCTTCATAGTCTTCTCCAGCATCAATTAGGTATTTTATTCCATTAAGTGTCAGCATAACTGCGTCAAACGCAGGACATGTCCCTCCATACATAAAAGCTCCATAAAATGCGTTGCCTATTGTTAGTAAAGAATTTCCATAGTTTCCGACCCATTCAGCTTGCCAAAGTCCTATGGAGCCATACGCGAGTTCTTTAACATTTGCTCTTGTTTTATTCGTTATACCTGGGGAGTGCTCAAAAAATCCTGCAATAGGATAATATAACAGATAAATAAAATCCCCTAATTTTATGCCTTCATCGTGCAGCTGCCCAAAAAGATTAAAAATTGAATTTCCTTCCAATAGTGGAATAATTATTTTGCATTGAGTTTTTATTGCATTTTTCATATACTCAGAATAATTTTGATACAAATCAGGGCCATATAATGGGTCAAGCATTCTTTGGTTTTCATCATTGACTATTTTTATCCCAAGACTTTTTGCAATATTCCAAAAAGAATTATACATATTCAAACCAAAAGTTGAATTTTCATAAAAAACTACTGCACAGTCTCAATTAAAAATACTCATAAGATATGCTAAGGTATTAGCATGAAATGCAAAGCTTTTCATAATTCTCACAAATTCTGGATAAGCTGTTTTATTCGTAAAAATTTCACTTGTACATTGATCTGAAACCAATGGAATTTTTATGCCAAGTGACCTAAAATCACTTATAGTCCCATAACAAACATTATCGTTATAAGAAGGCAAAAATGCGACACCTAAATTTGATTTTTGTCTTAATAAGCAACTATAAGAAAAAGGGCGTAAATAAAAGTCAGCACTGCAATCTGTTTTGTACAAGCTTAAATTAAAATCATCTAAAAAATGAATATATTTTGCGTACATCAATGCAAAAAATGCACCGATTTTAAAATAGCTGTTTGAGCCGAGAACAACACCATTGAAATTTGTGTCTCCAGATGCAATTGACATTACAATAGGCGGTTTTATAGATGTTGGGAAATTTGTGGTGTTTCCAGGAAAAATTATTTGGTCAGTAAGGTTAACTGCATTATTTTTTATATATCCAACAATTTTTTTGGCTTTTCCTTGAATATTCACGATGGAAAAAATATTTAAAGGGTGCTGGTCAGCTGTGGAATTTCAAAGCTGTTCTTTGATTAAGTATATTGAGTCTGCGTTTACATCAATATTACTCAAAAGATTTATAATGCTTAAGGAGTGATAATGATTTTGATTTTCAGCGAATTCCAAGCCTTTTTCAACTAAAAATACTAAGCCATCATTATTTGGACCTCAAATCGCTTCACTTCCAAGTATTGCCCCGAAACCTGATTTATACATATTTTTTGAAACAAAACTCTGTATTAATTTTTCAGCTCCTTCGCCTTCGTTAGCTATTGCAATGCGGTTTAACCCTTTTCCCTTAATTTCTCTTGAGATTAAATTATCAGATGAAACTTGAGCTAGTCAATTTGCAAATCCTCTTGATATGAAGCTAATTTCACTATTAAAAATTAACTCTTCTTCAAAATAATTACAAAATTCAGTATTTTCAAAAGAATCGCTGTATATGAAACCAATTTTATTTCACCCAAAAAATGAAACCATGGTAGACATACAGTTAGCATGGTTAATGGTGGGTATATGGGAAAAATACTCTCACTGGTCAAAACTTTCGAATTGGCCAAAGGTTGTTATGTGGACAAAATTAAATATTTTAGCTGACTCTTTGATTTTTTGCTTAATTAATAAATTTTTCGTGATGTCAATCACAATTGTAGGATTCGTAAAATTTGCACCTATTTCTGAATTTTCATCAACGAAGTCTTGATATACATCAATTTTGTCAAGATACATTGAATTTATATCGTTAGAGATCTGGGTGAGTAGCTTTTGATCGGTCTCTTCACCGTTAAGTATATGCAAAGAGAGTCTTGATGAAACTAGAACCAGGGAATTCATAAGCACCAACGTCCAGAAAATCATATTTTTAATATATATTAAGCCAGCAATTAAATTTACTGCTATTAATTAATTGCCTTTATCAATATTATCAAACAATAATTTGAAGCTGTTCCTTGATTAAGATTAAAATGGTCCGACTGACTACTTTTCACTCTTTTGATTAGATAAAGGTCAAAAATTTATTAATATTTAATAAAAATGTAAGGATATTTAAGCATATCAAAAGGAAGCATAAAAATGTATATTTAGCAGTAAAGCATATTATTAGTGCTTCAGCTTCCAGCATTTTTTATGCAACGGAACCTGGGCATACCATTAGCTTATGTTAGTTATTTTATTAAACTTTTAATGCAAAATGGAAAAGAAAAAATCTATTGAATTTTATTTGGTATGTCGGTAGTTTTCAAAGAAAATTGAAATAGGTATGATTTTGGCTTGTCAAAAAATATCCTTATTCAGCAATATTTTTTGGAAGCATAAAAATATCAATGAATAAAATTCAACGTATTTTCTTTTTTGAGCAAACAATTTACCCAAACTATCCATTCCATAAAATAATAAACGGATTTTTTTAATCAGAAATTTATCAAATTAAATAACAAAAAAGGATTAAATGCATTCTGGTTTCTTGAATTTAAATAAGGTAAAAAAAATTCTTTTATCTATTTTTATAATATTAAAAAATCTCAAATTTCATAAAATTTAAAACATTCAAAATATAGAATTTAACAGTGGAAACTTCAACATATCCCAAAAGAATGATATCAAGCAACTTTTTCTCCTATATAATCTGTATTCATAATATAATAAAGGCAATTATCGCACAGATTCTCTGCTGCCAAAAATACTGGCTTAAGATGGATTTAGCTTTCACTCAAATTTAATTTTGGGAACTTATTGGTCTAATATTCGTATTGATATTAGTCTCTAGCTCATTCTGAGTCATTGAGCCAACTCATTTGAGTGAGGCTGTCTATTAATCTTGGTTTTTGTATAAATTCTTGAGTTAAAATAGGATTGCAAACTACTGACAATAGCTGGCTCTATTTGGTAAGAATAACCTGGGTTGAAACTAATAAAAGTTTCATTTTATAAATCTAGGTAATTTTCTATCCACAAACCAAGAAATGAGGAAGAAATTTGACTTTGAAAAATGATTTTCCCCTAAAAAGGAAGAACTGTTCTATTTATTTTTAAGATTAAGCAGGCAGCTCATTGGTATAAAGAAATTATTAACTTAATTAGAGGACTCCCAGGAATTGCATTACTAGCTTGCCCAAAGGCAATCCAGATATATCTATCATTTATTAAATCAGTCGGCTGGTGCATTCATGGTAATCAGTTCCATTTTGGGCACCCAAGCAATAATTTTTGCTGCAAAAGTATATTAATTTGGCACATAGATGTGATAATAAAAGTCCACTATGGTAAGCAAAAATGTCTGCATACGCTGTGAAAGTTGCTTCTATTGTACCTTTACTAATAATTGTTGCTTTAATTGAATTTGGGTCACTATATGATGCTAAATTTATAACCTTATAGAATTGAATGGAGATCAATAATCATAAGTACTTGGGCAAGATCCACTGGAATATGTAGTTTCAGAGGTATATCCAACGCATGAATTAGTAAGGGTTCCATGAGTGTTAGATAACTTATGCTTATCAGGATATCCACCTCCGCATCTATAATTAGCTTTTCTTTGAAGACGAGCTTTAGAGTTTGAAGCAATCTTTTATTAAATTTTTATATAAAAAAGGTATAGAAACAAATAATATACAGACTTTAATTTTTACAAAGTTTAAATAGATCGATATATAAGTATTTAATTTTGTAGCTATCACACTTGCTTTACTAGGCTTGATGCTGTTGATAGAACGATTCTTACCGTTCATATATATTCTTTAAAACCCCAGTCATTTCCTTAATATATAGCACAAATTCACTATTAGTTTCGTTTTGGAAATCTCCAAAAAAAAATTTACACAGCAAGTCTTCATAATTTGGGGCCATACTAATGAATATAAATTCATCTTATTTATCATATCTGAGCTTCAATTGCTTCAAAAACCTAGACGCATTTTACAGTTCTTGGCTTATAATTGATAGGAACGCAGTATAACCATTGAGTTTTAATTCGAAAGTTTATTGATAATTTTTTTTTCATTCAAGTTGAATTTTTAGCCAATCTTGTATGGGCATATGGCTATATAGTTTTATCAAAGTGTTCGTCGAGCCAGCCAATTCGCATGAGGCTGTCCATAAGTCTTGACTTTTGATTGTGAGAGCTATGACTTCTTGAATTATAAAATAAGAGTTGCTGGGACACTGATAGTCGTTGGTCCTGATAAAAAAGAGTAGCTGAGGCTGGAATTAATGAAACTTTCATTTTATCAATTTAGGTAATTTTTGACCTGGGGAAGAAATAAAGAGGAAAGTTGGCTTAAAAAAATTTTAAACAAGGAAATCTTAAATACGCAAATAATTGGATAAAGAATTATTATCTTAAATTAGAGGGCTTCCAGCAATTGCATTGCTATCAATTCCACATTGTCCAAAAGCAATCCAGAAGTATCCTTGAATACCCCAGCTAGTTCCCCAAGTATTAGTACAAATCCAATATTCAGTTCCGCTTTGGACACCCCAGCCAATAATTTTGACAGCCATGCCTCCTATTTTGTAGCCATAGGTATGAAAATAAATACCGCTGGTGTAGCCATAAATGTCCTCATAGACATCCATAGATGCTTGTACTGGGCCTCCACTGAGAATGGCTGCTTTTATTGAATCTGAGTCGCTATAGGATGTGACATTTGTAGCCTTGTAGAATTGTAATGAAGATCCATTATCGCAAGTACTTGGGCAAGATCCATCAGAACCTGTGCTGCCAGATGTATATCCAACGCATGAATTAGTAGGAGTTCCATAAGTTGTAAGATAGTTCCATGCAAGATCCGGATATCCACCTGAGCATCCATAATTTGCGGTGTCACAACTAACTAAATATTGATATGAAAGGACAACATTTATTGATCCGCTTGAAGCAATGCAAAATCTGTCTGAAAGAGCATCAGTTGGCCCTATAGCCCATGTTGAACCGCAAATTCCTGAAACAATAATTGGATGAACGCAGCCTGGCCATTGAGTTCTTGAGTCAAAACTTGTTGGATATTGGAGATTTTTACTCATTCTGAATTTTGGAAAGGCACTTGGCCTGATTTCAGTGTTCGCGTAGATTTAGCTTGCTCAAAGGTCATAGAACTAGCCCAATTGAGAGAGGCAATTCATGAATTTTGGCTTTGGTTGATGAAATCGATGGCTTCTTGATTCAAAAGAGGAGCTGATGAGTCAAGGACAATTTCTGGCCCTGATAAGGCAAGAGCAATCAAAGTTGAAATTAATAAAAATTTCATTTTATTGAATTAGGTATTTTAAGAAAGAAATCATTAATTTTCTACCACACATAATAGCGTTCACGCAAAAGTTGAAAGAAAATCACAAAACGTTTTTTGCATCTAGAATAGTTGTGGATGGGCTTGGAGAGCATCAGTGGTATTGAAGGATAATTAAGAATCGATAAGAGCAAGAAGAAATGGAATGCTGAAAGTTTGAGGAAGAATTGACTTAAAAAAATTTGTAATTAAAAAAGGAAGAAATGAATTTTATGATTTAAGATCAATATCAAATTTATTAGAATACAAAAATTAAATTAATTCAAAAATCAAAGATATAAAAGAAGTTATATTTTATATCGTAAATTTAATTAAACTAGGCTGTGAAGAGCATATTAATTGTGTGGAAGATAGATAAAAGAGAATTGGGATAATTTGCGAATCACATACTTGATTACTAGTGCATATAATCAGCTAAAAGGAGATGGCTGCCAAAAACTTATAAAAATTTGCAAAAATAAATCTTTGCAATTAACACGTGAAATAAGGACAAAAGAAATAAGCAAAAATAGAGGAATAAATATGCCGTAAAGAAAAGTATTGTGAAATGGTTGTCTTGAGAGAAGAAACTATTATCTCTACTACACTCCGTATATATGTAATATATAGCGTAAAAGTAGATAATAAAATCAAGCAATGATAAGGTAATAGAAACCAGAGTTGAAATTGATAAAAGTTCAATTTATCAATTTAGGTAATTTCTATCCACGAACCAAGAAATGAACAGGAAATTGATCTGAAAAAGATTTATTCCAAAAGAGCTATTGTAGGTATTTGTCCAAAAATAAGCAAACAAAGAATTGATATAACGAAATTATTAACTTAAATTAGAGGGCTCCCAGCAATTCCGTTACTTTCAATTCCAACTTCTCCAAAGGCAATCCAGACATATCCTTCATTATACCAGTTGCTTGGCCCATTCATGGTACAAATCCAGTATTCAGTTCCGTCTTGAACACCCCAAGCAATAATTTTTACTGCAGTATATCCCAAAAATTCACCATAGGTGTGAAAATAAATGCCACTATCGTAAGCAAAAAGGTCTGCATAGACCTCAAAAACTGCTTCTATTGGACCTCCACTAGTAAGAGCTGCTTTAAATGAATTTGCGCCGCTATAAGATGTCACATTTATAGCCTTATAGAATTGCAAAGAAGATCCATTATTACAAGTACTTGGGCAAGATCCATCAGAATTTGTACTACCAGAGGTATACGCAACACATGAATTAGTAGGAGTTCCATAAGTTGTTAGATAGCTTCATGCACTAGCCGGCCATCCACCGTAGCATCCATAACTTCCTGTGTCACAACTAATTAAGTACTGGTATGAAAGTACCGCATTTATTGATCCACTTGAAGCAATGCAAAATCTGTCTGAAAGAACATCAGCTGCTGATATGGCTGAGGGTGCAGCACATAATCCTCCGTCAATGAGTGGGTGAATGCAACCTGGCCATTGAGTTCTTGAGTCAAAGCTTGCTGGATATTGAAGATTTTCACTCGCTTTAAATTTTGGAAACTCATTTGGTCTATTTTCAGCATTAGCGAGAGCTTTAGCTTGCCCAAGGGTTATTGAGCCAACCTTATCTAGTGAGGCGGTTCATGAATTTTGGCTTTGGTTGATGAGGTCGATGATTTCTTGAGTAAGAAGAGGAGCTGATGGGTCACGGACAATGGCTGGCCCTGAAAAGGCAAGAGCAACAAGGATTGCTATTAATAAAGCTTTCATTTTATTAATTTGGCAATTTTATGTCAAGAAATCAACAAGTGGAGAGAAAATGACCTTAAAAATTATCGTAAAAAGGGAGAAACTGGTGAATATCGTGTAAATAAGTTTTAAGGCAATAAAAATCGGTTTAATTTAGTTTTTAAAATTTTGCAAATAAAAAATGCAAGAAGATAAAAAAATATTAAAACCGAAATTTTAATTAAAATTAGACTTTAAAATTAAAGCAAAAGAGTAATTACAATAATTTGTGGATCACATAGAAATGAAAATATCAGCTCATATAATTGATAAGTCCTATACAATTTATTAGATTTTATAAAATATCGTTAAAATTAAATTATCATCTAGCTGTTGTTTTAATATTTAATACTTTCCATTTATTCATAAATTTTTTTTGAAATCTAAAAAATTCAGAAAATTTAATCGAACGTTATATAATTAGTAGAGCAGCATGTTATTTTATAATTATCTTTCAAAATTGCCAGATAGCTTTTTTGAAGATGATTCTTAGAGTTTAAATCATATTAATTTTTTTATAAAAAACTGGCTGCAAATAATATATATTTTGTAAAAATTTAAATAGGATTTTGGTCTATAAGTATCTAATTTTGCAGCTATTATACTTTTTTACTAGGTTAGATACTCTTGGAAGCAATAATTACCACCATTCAGATATTTCTTAACAATCCAGTAGTTCATCAATATTTAGCACAAGATCAAGTATCAGTTTTATATTGGACCCCAAAAAAAATTTTTACTCATAATTCCAGCCATACGCATGAAATAAATACATCTTATTTAATCATAATGCCTGAGCTAATTGCTTCAAAAACCTGAGATGCACTGTATAGCCCTTGGTTAAGAATTGATAGGAGCACTATTAAGCCATTGAGTTTTAATTCAAAGTCACTGGAAATTAGATTTTTCCATTTAAATTGATTTTGGTATTTTTGCATTATCATAGACTATAGCTTGATCGAAGAGTCCACGAGCCAAATCATTCGCATGAGGCCGCTCATAAATCTTGACTTTTGATTGTGAGAGAAATGAATTTTTGAATTAAAATAGGATTGTGTTACTAAAATATTGCACGGTCTTGATAAGTCAAGAGAATTCTAAGATTGGAATTATCAACTTAGGTAATTTTAGAATCATTATAGAAATAAAAAGGAAAATTTGGACCTAAAAAACTGTTCTTAAAAAAAGGGAAACTGTTGAAGATCTTCCTCTGAAGCTAAATACGCAAATAATTGGTATAAGAATTTATTATCTTAAATTAGAGGGCTTCCAGCAGCAGCAGCATTGCTATCAATTCCACATTGTCCAAAAGCAATCCAGAAGTATCCTTGAATACCCCAGTTAGTTCCCCAAGTATTAGCACAAATCCAATATTCAGTTCCGCTTTGGACTCCCCAGCCAATAATTTTGACAACAATTCCTCCTAATTTGGAGCCAGTAATGTGAGAATAAATGCCACTGCTGTAGCCAAAAAAGTCTTGATAAACATTCATAGTTGCTTCTACTGGACCTCCGCTTAGAATGGCTGCTTTAATTGAATCTGAGTCGCTATAAGACGTTACATTTGTAGCCTTGTAGAATTGTAATGAAGATCCATTATCGCAAGTACTTGGGCAAGACCCACCAGAACTTGTACTCCCAGACGTATATCCAACACATGAATTAGTCGGAGTTCCATAAGTTGTAAGATAGATCCATGCACTAGCCGGATTACCACCCGAGCATCCATAATTTGCGGTGTCACAACTAACTAAATATTGATATGAAAGGACAGTATTAATTGACCCGCTTGAAGCAATGCAAAATCTGTCTGAAAGAGCATCAGTTGGTGCTATGGCCCAAGATGAACCGCAATTTCCTGCAGCAATAATTGGGTGAACACAACCAGACCATTGAGTTCTTGAGTCAAAACTTGTTGGATATTGGAGATTTTTACTCAAGCTTATTTTTGGAAAGTCGCTTGGTCTGATTTCAGTGTTCGTGTAGATTTTAGCTTGCTCAAAGGTCATAGAACCAGCCCAATTGAGAGAGGCTGTTCATGAATTTTGGCTTTGGTTGATGAAATCGATGGTTTCTTGATTTAAAAGAGGAGCTGATGAGTCAAGGACAATTGCTGGCCCTGATAAGGTAAGAGCAATCAAAGTTGAAATTAATAAAAATTTCATTTTATTGAATTAGGTATTTTAAGAAAGAAATCATTAATTTTCTATCACACATAATAGCGTTCACGCAAAAGTTGAAAGGAAATCACAAAACGTTTTTTGCATCTAGAATAGTTGTGGATGGGCTTGGAGAGCATCAGTGGTGCTGTAGGGTCATTAAAAATCGATAGAGAAAGAAGAAGTGGAGTACTAAAAGTTTGAGGAGTCAATTCTTGTGAGCTTACGAAAACTCCAATAATTGGAGAGAAAAATTGACCTTAAAAAAAATTTGTAATAAAAAGGGAGAAACTGACTAATTTAGTTTATAAAATTTTAAGAATCAAGGTTAAATATCAAATTATAAAATAAGGAAAATTGAATTAATTCAAAAATGATAGAAATAAAGAAGTTATATTACAAATCTCAATTATATTTAAAGCTAGACTATGAAGAGCATATTTTAATTATGTAAAAGATGAGCAAAAGATTATTGGAATAATTGTGAATCACATAAGAAATAGCAATATCGATAATAGATAGCAGCTCTTTACATTTTATTACTTTTTTATATAAACTTTATGATAATATAAATTATTATGATTTTTTGAATTTTTCCTTATCAGCGAACAATTTTTTATTTGCCAATAGAAGATTATTTTTTGTTTTTGATTTAAATAATTTTATTTTGTCTAGTTTAACATTAATTATTTACCTTAACTGATCATGGCAAATCTACTGTCAATTAGCTCGCTTTTTGAATTAATATCAATAGAGGCTTTTTCTTCTTCCTCATAAATCTTATAAATATCAGACTGCTTATTCTTTTGAACTTCTCCAAGCATAACTTTATTAGTTAATGCAAATTTAAAAAAAATACTTATTTCAACACCTTTTACTGAGTAAAGTAGACTTGGAAATTTTTTCCATTGGACTATAAGACCTATTACAATAAGAGTTATTCAGCCTCCGAATTGTAATATAATCCAAAATCTATACTCAGTTGAAAATTCAACTGAATAGTAAATTGAGCTTAAAATCAAGCTCCATATTAATGATAACAATGAAATCATTTCCCACAAGTTACATCTATTATAGTTATAAGGCTTTCTATGTTTTGTATAAACAATAAAAATAAATACAAATATTAAATACACGCACCCAGCTAAAGTCTGATTGTAACTTTTCAAAGTTTTGTTTATTACTACAGCAATAATCTGAAAAATGCTTTTTGCAACTAAAAATGGCGGATTTGAATAAATATTTGCATTGGAATTTAAATTTTGCCATAAGGGCCTACATAGTATGGATAATGGTAAATAAATCAAAAGAGTTATAACGGATAAAATTGCGAAGAAAATATGTAAGTTTTTATAACAAAAAACAGAGCAATCATGATTCATAAAGCTTTCGGTTAAATTATCCCCTATTCCTTTTTCACATTGAAAAACCGTCAAAAGAATATGAGCAATTGGAATAAATCCTATATTTCCTATAATTGGTGTTATAAATTTAGCAAAACTGCCAATATTATCAAATATTTCTATATTTTTTCATTTATCAATTTTTAAGTATATAAATAAAGACAAAAACAGCCAGAGATAACAAATTGAGAAAAAAGTGATCACAGCAATCCAATAAGCACTACCTTTGAAATTAATAAGAGCTGATAAATTAACTGACGCATAATCATATAAAAATGAAACTATACTGTTAAACTCGCTGATGTTAGGCCCCATTGCCAAGTATTGAAAAAAGTCTACAAGAATCATAGCCATTATAATATAGTCATTGGCTGTTATTTTGCTTTTTTCAGTCAGCATTGGGAACTGTGCCTTCCAATATATTTTGCGTAAAATAACAGAAGACAACACAACCACTATAAATGCAGTTGAAAAAACAAATCCATAATATAGACTTTGTCCAGGCTCTGAATCTTTTATTAAATGGAGATTAAATGGGCAATTATCAGGATTCAGTCTTTTGTCACCTGGAATTTTATATGTATTGTCAGGCCAAGTTATATTTTTTATAAAAATAAAAGGTGGATTTCCTCCTACAACATGATATCCCACAATATTTCTTTGATAATATCCAAGAGTTTCATTCAAAAACTGATTAAATATACTAATATGTGTCATGCTTTTTTCATTAGAATTGCTTGAAATTTGGACAGTTCCTGAACATCCAGTGAATTTTACCTTTCTAATTCCTTCATTTAATAATTCAGGGTCTTCATAGTCTTCTCCAGCATCTATTAAATATTTTATTCCATGCAATCCAAGCATAACTGCATCAAAAGAAGGACAAGTTCCTCCTATTGCATAATTTTTATTATATTTGCTGCCAATTTCAACAAGAGATTTTC
>CATKHM010000577.1:0-16712 GCA_949751825.1 Blepharisma undulans
ATAAATCTCTGGCTTTCCATAATAATTTCTATAGCTGAACGTCACTGGAAAAATATGTCTATAGTGAAAACTATAAGACAATTTCAATGATAAAAGGGATCGAAATTTTCTTAGAAAAATTCATTTTGATGCACGTAAATATGTTTAAGAGCATAATTTTTCAATTGGTTTTGTTTAATCATTTTTATTTGATAATAAATTTATTTTAAAGAAATAAATTGTTTTTATAATAGCAAGAACCAAAACTGTGCAAGTTTTAAGTTTATTTCTATACGTTTTCTTTAATTATTTTTTGTTCTAATCATTTTTCATTGTAATAATTCTTGTGATTTATTTTTTTGAAATAATAATAATTTTATATAAATATGTACGCATCATTCCTGAAAAAGTAATATTTCAATACAAATAATTATTGCTATATAAAATCAATCTTCTCATCATTTAAAACTTTTTAACTCTATCGTCAACCTAAAGTATCCGTTTAAATAAATATGAAAGCTTTAATTTTGCTACTTTTAACATTGCAAGCAATATCGTTGACAGATGAAACAACTGATTCTGAAGGAGACAGCACCACTGAAACAGATGAAGACACAAATACTGAGTCTGAAGAAGATTCAGATGAAGATTACGATGAATCCAATATTAACTGAAAAGAAATTAGATATGATGCAGAAAAATTATATGAAGATTTAATCTCAGTTTCCACAAACTCTGATGAAGATGATCAGCCTACAAGAATTGATAACAGTGATACTAGTGTACAATCAATTATTATTTATTATGAGGGTCAATCATATGTTGTGACAATCGACACTGATTATGCTAAAAAATATCTAAAGGAATTAGCAGAGGATGAGTCTTCATCGTTTTTACAGGCAGAATCTTAAATCCCAAAATATAATTGACTTACCGCTATAAATTTCAAAATTATATTATATTTAAAATTTATTAATCCTACTCAATTCCACAATTCTTTTGAGATCTGCAGGACATGATGGCTTTTGCACTAAATAAATCTTACAAAACTCATCCATTCCGACGTTTAGGCATTTCTGCCGTAATCCAGAATCTCCAGACATTCCACATATAAAGGTTCTTGGCATCCCTTTTTGCTTTTCTATATCTCTAATTTGCTGTGTTGCTTTAAATCCATCAGTCAGCGGCATATACACATCCATGAAGATTATTTGATATATAAATCCTTGGTCTTCATAAGCCTTAAACATTTCTATCGCCATGCTTCCATCTTTTGCACTATCATAGTTCGCTTGAAAAAGCTTTTCAGTCATTTGCTCAATGATTTCACGTTGGCTGTCTATATCATCAACGACTAAAATTTTCATTCTTTGAGGATCAAGCTTATATTTGACAGTTTCTTTTTCAAGAAATCTGTTGATTTTAAATATGCTTGTTAATGAATAATCTGGCATAATAGGGATATTATTTTTGCTGAAAATTCTGGCTCTTTTATTGCAAAGAGACTGTGTCGCAGCTTTTTTTGGGTTTTCTTCTTTGAAGTTCGTCTCATACTCTGCTGGGTCAAAAGTGACAACTCTTATCACTTCTTTTGAACGATAGCTACTTATTTTGCGAGCAATATCTGGGTTTTCGTCTAAATCTGATACATCAAAGCTGGAATAAGTCGAGCAATGATGAATTGATTCAATGCTTATATTTCCAACAGTTTGCATTTCAAATTTCATTAATAGACTGTCTCGGCCCCGAGACCTAAGTCTGATGATTTGATTGCTTAATTGCTGACATTCATCTATTCTGCTTTCAGGCTGTGGCTTTCATTTAGCAGTCAATGGAGTCTCATAAGTTTGATTCGCAGTAATTCTTATTATTTTTGATTTTGCAACTTTATCTGAAAGGGAGTATGGAATTTTCCAAATTAATGAAAATTTGTCAGAACCATAATCTTCCATTGCTGCTTCAGAGATTTCACCTTTGAGGAAAACCAAAATTGAGTCCAATAAAGTGATCCCATGGCCAAAATGGACACAATTTTCGATTATTTCGTCCATTGAAATCCTTTGCTTTTCAGTTCTTTTTACATGAAATAGCTTTTTAACATCATTATTATTGAGTTTTCTTGTCCGAATGACCAAAGTATAAGAAACATAAAGTTCTTTTCCTACTGCAGACTACATAAAAGTTACCGAAATCTCTGCTCTTAAATAGATCTCACTATTAGGGAGTGCTTTTTCAACTGCAAAGGCAAACGTAGTTTGGAGAATATAAAAATGAATAGATTGATCTCCTATGACTGATTTTGGAATCCCTTGGTCTTTTTGATATGTGACTGTAATGCTTTTCCTTTGGGCTTTTCCATATAGGATTTCAATAGTGTTTTGTATGTCATCATCAATGCTGAAGGAATCTTTGCTTAATACAATAGAGTTGAAACACACTGATTGATATATTGAGCTTGTATAATAGGAATATTTTATATTCATATACTCTTGAAAATTTTCTTTGCCTTTGGCATGGGTGCTATCTATATCATTTGCAAGTGATTTTCCAAATTTGTCTACTGCTAGCTTGGCTTCTCTTGTGTAATACATCATTAATGCTTTATTGCTTATAGAATCAGTGATATCATCGCATATAATTAATGCACAGTTTTCTGCTTTTCATGTAATGCTTTCAGCATAAATTGAGTATCCCAATATTTCACCTTTACTAAATTCTATATCTTTGTCATATTGCTTGCATAGAAGTTCTTCTTTTCCAGGGCATCCTTTTAAAATAGCATTTTTTATCAATAATTCAATAATTTCACGATATTCTTGAAAAAACATATCTATGAAATTTTTCGAGTTTGGGTTAAGTTTTAGAATCATTTTAAAACCTTTTTTGTTGTATTGAATAATATTTCCTGAAGAATTCACTATAAAAACAGCTGATTTCAAATTCTGAAAAAACGAATAATAAGTTGCGTTTGATTTTCTGATAGACTGATAGATTCTTCATAATGCTCTGAAATCTTTTTCCGAAAGAGAAAATATCAGAGTATATGTAAAAGCTGCTATAATACTCCCAGGTATTTTGAGATGATTTATAAAAGAAAGAATAAATATCTCAATCATACTAATTGCTAAAAATCTGGTTCAGTGCGGTAATAAAAATAAAGTAAAGATAAATGTAGATGCAAGCCCTGCTAAACTCTCAAAATAATTCCCATTCGAAATTACTTTCGACACAATCATAAAGTTTGGTATTTCCAATAAAATCCTTTGTAAGAGCGGTGAGGAATTTCTTGCAACTAATCATGGCAGGCATGCAGTTAAAAAGCTTACGAGCTCATTCAGAGTAATATCACCTAAAATAAATACACATAAAGCTATTGCTACTACCCACACACAAATATAAGTCAATGAATGTGCACGAGCTTTGGCAATATCTGAAGAATAGCGCCTTTCAGTAGAACTATCTTTGAATTGCAGGTACCTATTTTGCTCGAAGTATTGATCTTGATAATATAAGTTGGAATTTTGCCTTGGAAATGACACCATTGATTGCTAACGAAAATGAGCTAGTTGATATAATAAATAATATAAAAGATAAATTAAAAAACATTTGTTCCCATCATTTATAATGCTTTAAGCGAGCTTTAAATGGATTTTAATATAATTATTTAAAAAATAATAGACCAGCAAAAAATGAGTAATTTCAAAAGGCTGACAGAAAAAGCAGTTTAACGATATTCAGATTAACGGATTTGTGAATAATTATTCCGAAAACTCTTTATGAAAAGCTTGCTTATAATAGCTTTATTTATACAAGGTTTCCTTTCTGAGAATGAAGCTGAAGAAGAAGTGGTAATAGATGAAGGAGGCTCTTACACAATTTCTAAAAATGAAGTCGGGGCTGATTATGAGCTATTGATTGCAACGATAACTGACTCAGATTTTGATGACCAGCCTACAAGGATTAAAAATTTGAATAAAGATATGGAGTTTGTCCTGCTTGATTATGATGGGCAAAATTACCTCGTTTCCGTTGGACCTGACTTTCTTGGAGAATATAAAGAACGCATAGATTCACAAGAGTATGCATCATTTTTGCAATTAAAAGTATACAATAGCGCTAATTAAATTTGACATCAAAACATTTGATATTAAAAAACAATCATCTATTTATAATAAATGACACTTATTGCAATTATCTTTCAATTTTTTATCAACAATAGCCAAAAACAATAACAATGTAATAAAATCCCACTTTAAACGCTTAATATAACCAGATTTTCATTAAAATCCCAAAGCTTCATACAGCATTTCTTTATCAATACATCTCAGTTGCTTTTCAAACCCATTATTAGGTGCAACCCTGCTTCTTTTGCTCCTCACATATGCAATTGCTTCGTCATACTCTCATCTCCTCAGCGCCATCATATATGCAATAACAATTGTCGCACTTCTTGAAACCCCAGCAACACAATGCACAAAAATTTTTTTACCTTCATTTAGGTTCCTATGTATAAATCCAATAGCATTTGGTAAATATTTCGTGATATTTGCTGTTGGCCAGTCTGCGACCCTTATCTGGTAATATTGAAATTGTTCAAAAACCCTGCATTCTCTGGGATCCTCTAAAACTTGCACTATAATGCTGATTCCTAAGCTTTGTAATAGTCTTGAGTCGCAGGCTGCTTCAATACTTCCTAGGTAAAGATTGGGGATTATTTCGTCCGGATTTATGCTATTGAACATGCTGCAATAATAATATGAGTGGAGCTTACGCAGGAAGGCTAGATGAAGCTGGCAATGTAAATCCTCAAATATTAGATGAAGAAGCAGAGGAGTCTAAAGGGGAGATGGCCCGACTTACATCCTTTGTAGGAGCTATTGCCATTTCTGAGCTTGTCAAAACAACTCTTGGGCCTAAAGGAATGGATAAGATCTTGAAAAGCGCTGATCCAAATGAACAGAAAATCACTGTTACAAATGATGGAGCAACTATACTAAAATCAGTCTATGTTGACAATGCAGCTGCCAAGATTTTAATTGACATTTCAAAAACTCAAGATGATGAAGTTGGAGATGGAACAACTACAGTTGCTGTACTTGGAGGAGAATTACTAAGAGAAGCTGAGCAGCTTGTTATAGCAAAAATCCATCCTCAGATAATAATTCAAGGATGGAGACTTGCCAAAGAGGCGGCAAGAAAAACTTTACTCGATATCGCAATGGACCACTCACAAGATGAAGCTGTTTTCAGGAAAGATCTTGAAAGCATTGCTGGAACCACTCTCAGCTCAAAATTGCTAGTACAAGAAAAAGAGCACTTTGTTAATTTAGCTGTGGATGCTGTTTTGAGACTCAAAGGAAGTGATGACTTAAAGCTCATTCAAATCATTAAAAAAGCCGGTGGAAACTTAAAAGATTCTTTCTTGGCAGATGGATTTATCTTGGAAAAAAAAATTGCTTCAAAATCTCCAAAAGTAAAAATCACCCCAAGAATTCTTGTTGCCAACACTCCTATGGATTACGACAAAATCAAGATTTTTGGGTCAAAAGTTAAAGTTGACTCTATTGACAAAGTTGCAGAAATTGAAGCAGCAGAAAGAGAAAAAATGAAAAGAAAAGTTGATAAAATCTTAGCACATAAGCCTAGCATATTTATCAACAGGCAGTTGATTTATGATTACCCTGAAAGTTTGATGGCTGAACAAGGCGTAATGGTGATTGAGCATGCTGATTTTGATGGCGTTGAAAGACTTTCATCTGTCTTAGGGGCTGATATTCTATCCACATTTGACTCCCCTGAATCTTCAAAGCTCGGAACTTGCGAATTGGTTGACGAAATTATGATAGGAGAAGACAAAGTTATCAGATTCCAAGGCTGTCATGAAGGAAGAGCCAGCACAATTGTACTGAGAGGTGCAAGCACACATATATTAGATGAAGCAGAAAGAAGTCTACATGACGCTCTTTGTGTTCTTGTCCAAACAATTAAAAATTCCAAGGTCGTGTATGGAGGTGGAAATACAGAAATAAGAATGGCAGAAGCTGCAGATGAACTTGCAAGAACAATCCCAGGCAAGAAATCATTGGCAATTGAAGCTTATGGACGAGCATTAAGGAAGCTCCCTATGATTGTTGCTGATAATGGTGGTTTTGATAGTGCAGAAATTATTTCACAGTTAAGAGCTGAAATACATAATGGAAATACAACAGCAGGAATTGATATAGGTAAAGGATGTGTCGGAAATATGGAAGAATTAGGAATTAAGGAGTGCTTGAGAGTTAAGGAGCAAGCACTATTAGCGGCTTCAGAAGCAGCTGAAATGATATTAAGAGTAGATGAAATTGTGAAAGCAGCTCCTAGAAGAAGAGAAGGATATTAAAATTAGCAATTTCTCACAAAAATTAGAATTAAACTCTTCTAATAGAAAAAATGTGAAAATAAGAGGTCTTGTTATTGAGTATATCAATTAAGCAATATTTCATTTGCTAATGCCTTTTTCACTCAAATTTCAATTCTTATTTTGGCAGAGCATTTTTTATTTATATCAAATGCAAAGCTGACATTCATATATTTTCGTTATTTTATACATTAACTACTGCAGCAGATACTAATTTATCAATGACCTTGGCATTGAGCATATAGATGCTAAATTTAAATTATTTCGAGCAGAAATAAATTTGCTTAAATCAGATTAATTAATCATTGTTGGAATAGTTACAGTCATTTTCTTTAAACAACATTGAAGTCTATTTCCAAAATTTACTGAAGGTATATTGCCTCTATCTTGAATCTCAGCAATATCTTCAAGCCTATTCCATTAATTTCCTTATCTGTGAGTAGTGTGGTTCTGTTCTTATCGATATTTAAACATATTGAATTTGGAGATAATTTTGTCTTTTAAACAAAGCCCTATTAAAAAATCGAAATGCAGAGATAGCGAAGCATCTTCAGCAATTTTGATGAGAAGAGCTCAGAAACACATTTTTCTGCAGAAGCTAATCTATTTATTTGCTTCCAGTTAAAACTTCATTGGCTTATGCTTTTATCCACTAGCGAAATTATAAGTGGCTTTGCAAGCGTTTCGGCAGTGTTATTAAGTTTGCAAAAATTAAAATTTATCTCCCATATAATTCATACTTAATTTGCAAATCATGAGATTTATTATAAAAACCTTTTACTGATAATTTAAATAGATTAAATTTTATGGAGAACTATATTTTACTATTTAAGGCTTTTTAATTTAGATGGCATTTTGATAAAAATTGATTGAAAAAGCACAAAATTCACTAACAAAGGTCTACGTAATGAAACAAATTAATATCCATTACCATTTCGTAACAAATTTTAGTTGATAACATTCCGTAAACTGAAGAGAAAAATAATTGCTTTATTTATAAAAGAATTTTCGTTGTATTATATTAGCTGAATAAATGGAATACCCTTCAAAAAGCGTTCACTCTTTTGAGATTATGAATTTTGCCCCAGAAAGTGAGACAGAAGAGGCTGATGGGATTTTTGTAAGTTGTCTCGCCCCTATAACTTCAGAAATTCTCTTTCAAGTCGTTGATGAATTTGAGCTAGGGCAACCTCAACATAAAATAGAGAATTCCCAAGGCGAAGCAGCCAACAGAATGAGTTTTATTGAAATGCGTCTAAAAAACTCAGCTTTGGCCAGCAAAAAATTTCTGGCTTTGAAAAATAATCATACAATTAAAAATTTTGGATTGAGTTTTGATAAACTTAGGTTCAGAGCTTCTGAAATTTCTGAAGAAATTAGCTGTGGATTATGCGGTGGCATCCTCAGAAAACCATTTTTACTCTCAGGCTGTGCTCATAACTGTAAATTTTATTTAGTTTGCAAACTCTGTATTGCCAGATGGCTAAAAGAGGGCAAGAAAAAATGTCCTTGTGGAAAAGATATAGAATCATATATCCCAAATAGGATTCTTCAGGCATTTATTTTTTACATACTTTATAGTTATCCAATTGCATCCCCACGACTGGATAAAGCACACGAGCTTTTAAACAGTCTTTCCACAATGAATGAGCAGGAAAGCCAAGAAAGACAAAGAAAATTATTCAATTACAAAAAGACCACAGTATTCAGAATTGTGGCTGGGGAACTCAGTTTTGGGTTCGAAACATCTGGAGAATTTTGCATTCAAGACATTTATGACTTGATGTTGAGAAAAACTCTGATGAAAGGGACTTTTGTGTGTAAAGGGAGGGAGTTGGATCATAGTTTGATGATCGGATTTGTAGATGCTTTCATTTGGAGAGAACCAAATGTTTTGACATTAAATTTGGTATAAAATTTAATATTTTCAAGAATTATGTAATTATTTTAATTTTTGACTGTCAAGTTATTCAAATTAAAGTTTTTGATTTTTCTTTGTCGATTTTGCATCAAATTTTGTTTGGGACTGAATGAATCACCAACTGGCTCATCTGGGATTGCTAAAGTAATAATCTGTGGAATATCATTATTTTCCATAGTGAGCTCTGGAGTCATATGCATTTGATAAAGAGGATTATGTCTGTATTCAACAGATGGCCTCTGTGATGGGACCATACTCATATCATTTGAGTTATTTCTTGTATGCATTGAGAATTCTTTAATATCATTCGGGTTGAGATATACAGGTTTGTTTATCATTTCATTTTTAAATTGTTTACTTCTGGGATATTCAAAGCTATCAGAAACAGTAGCATCATTTACGTGAGAAAGAGGTTCCAATGTGATAACATTGGCAGATCTCTCATCAATTGATATGTCGTTGAGATCGACTTTGGATCTATCACTCTCTAATAGGACGATGTCTAAAGAAAACCTTAAAACTATCAATAAGAAGCCTGCCCAGCATATAGAAAGTGTTGAAATATTCAAATTCTCTTGGCTTCAATAGGATTTTTCATAGAGAATTGGAATGATTAAAAGTAGGATTTCTAGCAAATGGTAGAATATAGTAATTATGGTATTTCTCAGAGATAGATAAGGCAAAAATATGAGTAAATATAAGACTATGTAAGAATTACCTATTAAGGCTTCAAGAGATATCATAGTAAAGCATTGATAATACTTATATTCATAAGCAAAGACCAGAAGGATGCCAAATATGATTCTTTTCAGCATAGATAATGGGTAGTAAAGATGCATTCAGACTGATTTCTTTTTGAATTCCTTAAAAAATAAACTAAAATAGCCCTTAAAATCATTTGTAAAAGCAGAATAAACCATTAGGAAAAAAATCACAAAGAGGTTTATTAGGCAAATTCCTGACAAAATTGCGCTTATGATCATCAAATGAGTTGCAGAATTCACATTTTGAATAGTCAAAAAGCTATAAAAATTCAAATCCATGCATGAAGCAACTACAAACCAAAAGAAAATTGAATATCTTGCTTTTGATTCTTGCAAGGATTTTTTAATTAATGGCAAAAAGGTCAAAATCATAAGGCATAGCAACAATATAATAAAATATTCCTGTGCATTATACAAAATTAAAACCGATTTAATTTCCATATACTCAAAATGAGGTTGATCTGGTTTTGTCTCTGAATCTTCATAATAAATATAAGCTTGAAAAAAGTATACAATTTGCTTCCAAAAAGAACCATAGAAGACTGACGTAGAAAAATTCATTAAAGGCACATATCTAGCGAATTGGAAAAATGTAACTAATTGGATAAATCCGCCTAATAGTTGACTGCGATTTGAGTGAAAAAGCAGCACTAAAAGCAGCATGAGAGCTCATATTGGAACCATAGAATACAAAGTCCCATAGCCAAAATTTTTGCCATCGTCTTCTGTATCGATATCATAAGCAAAGGCCGAGCTTATAAGAAGAAGCAAAATTTTCATTAGAAAATTGAATTTATATGAAAACTAAAATTAACTAAAATTTAAAAGAAAGGTCTTATAAATTCATATAAAAAAAGTATAAAAATAAATAGTTCAGCTTTCTGATGCATATGAGTCACCATTTTTGGTTGAGGTTGTTAATTATTTGATATTAAATAATCCTTAATTTTTACTCATATAAAGGGACTCCTGTTTTTGCCAGTAATGCTTGCCCATAAAATCTAAGATTTTGATTGAGCGCTGAAATTTTCTTTATATCTTCTTCTGCCATTGTAAATTCAATCGCAGCTGCATTCTCAATTTGCCTTTCTAAATTCACAGATTTCGGAATAACGCACACTCCTTGGCTTAGGCTTCAGTTTAATAGAATACCTGCGCAGCTTTTCCCATACTTTGTTGCGATTTCTTGTATAACTGGGTGCTCAAGGAGTGGAGTCACTTGGTGAACATGTCTATAATTTACACCACCTAGAGATCCAAATCCTTGATACTGAATTCCAAGTCTTTTACAAAATTTAACGACATTTTCTGATGTGTTATAAGGATGAAACTCATTTTGAACTAGAGAAGGCTTGATCCTACTTGAAGAATATATTTCTAAAATTAATGCTGCAGGGATGTTTGATATTCCCAAGTCAATTATTAATCCTCTGTCTACCAGCTTTTCTAATTCTGCCCAAACTGAAGTCGCAGGAATAAAAGAAAGCTCAAAAGTGTCACCAATTGGATAATCTTCACAGCCCGAAACTGAAAAAGGCCAATGCAATAAATAGAGATCTATATAATCTACCCCCAAAGAATCCAATGATTCTTGAAATTTTTGAGAGATTCTTTCAGGAGAATGGTCACTGCATCATAGTTTTGTGGTAATAAATAAATCCTCTCTACGAATTCCTGCAGCGAAAATATCTTTTAAAGCTCTGCCAACATCAGCTTCATTTCTATACATAGTAGCTGTGTCAATATGCCTATATCCTGCATCTAATACAGCTGACTTCACCGCGTTATAACACTCTTCACCTTTAAGCTTATAAGTCCCAAAACCAATCGCTGGAATCATAGCTCCTGATCTTAGCCTTCTATATCTTTCAGCCATTTTGTTGTAATTCAAGCTTAATTCAATTTATATTTCGCATATATTTTAATAATTTAATTTACTAAAACTGCTGCTCGCACTATTTTTATCACCCAGATATGATCATGACTCTGGCTCAGCTGGGTTTCTCATCTCATGAACTTGCTGGTTTAAAATTCTTTTCATATCTTTCAAATAATACGCATTTAGTTTTTTTCTAAAAATCTCACTCGGGCACATATCAAAACGCTTAGTTTCGCTGTGCCGATTTATGATGGAGTTTGCTTTCCATCTCATGTCAAGAACACTTGATATTTCATTTCTTTGGCTCATTGGTTTATTTAAAATTCCTTCAGATTCTAATTTAGAGTTAACAGCCAAACTATCTGTGGCAAGGGATTTGTGGAAGCTCAGCATTGATAAAGTATTTAAGCTCTCTTCTTTGCTTTCACATGAATCTGTGTGGGTTTCTTGATTGCTGGAAGCACATGTGCTTGAACCTATAATAGTTTCAGGCTTTTTTTGAGTTTCTGAAGAGAGTTCGGTGACAACTATTAGCTCAGGCTCAGAAAATAATACTTTCTTAGACTCAGATGAAAGGGCAGATGATCGCTTTTTTAAAATTGAAGGTAGAGAACTTGAAAGCTCGTTTGAATTGGATAGAGGTTTTAAAATTAGTTCTTGAGGAGGCTCAACTGAGCTTTCTGAAGAGTGCAAACCTTCTAAATCAGCTACTGTTAAAGCGGGATCATAATTTTGAGCCATTTTATAACATCTTTTGAATTAATTTAGAATAAAATTACAAAATCATTACTATTTTGGGATTTTTATTTGCTGTTATTCGTAAGATTATTCATGAACAAACTTTTGATGTGAAAATTATTAACCAAAACTTTTAAAATATCTCAAAATTAAATATTTAATTTTGCATCACAACTCATTGCACTTCCAGTTCTAGAAACTGGAGCACTATATTCCATCATGCCTACTGGTATTTGGCATCCTTGTAGTTTACACAAATTCATTACTGTTTCTTTTACACACATAATAGTTTCTTCCAATTTCTCTATTTTTTCCTCAGTTTCATCTTCCTTTTCACTATTCCCAAACCTCTCTTCTAAAATCGAACAAAAAATTGATTTATTCCGAATCAGCGAGCCCTGAGAGCATTGACTCTTTCAAGATTCTCCAAGCAAGTCTACTTCCTTATTTTCTCCAGAAATTAAACACTCATTTTCTTTCCTAAAATCTTCTTCTTCGTTCACTGTCATTTTGTCCTCATCTTGCTGCGTTTTTTGAATAATTTTTAGCAATTCCTTTTTTGAAATAGGAGCCATCAAAGGGAAACTTTGAAATCGTTTGATTCTTCTTTGTGTTTTGTATTCCTCAACCGCTTCCTCTTTTTTTTCTCTCAGTCTATTATATCTTTCTTTGGCCATCATTAATACACTTAGCCCATCTTCTTCAAAATTTCTCAAAGCATTTTCAAAGTCATCACCTGGGAGGACCAACAATTCCGATCGTTTGAGGGCTTTAACACTATATGAATGCTCACGTTCTTCATTGAGTAAAAAATCAGTTTCTCCAAAATAATAACCTTCTCTCAAAATATTAAAAGGAATTTTAGTGTTGTCTTCATAATCAATTATCATCACGACTTCTCCCTTCACAATAAAATAAATATCAGAAGCAGCATCTCCAGCCTTATATATATGATCGCCTTCTTCCACTCTGAATGGTTTCAAAAGCGGAGCTATATATGCCACAAACTGTGGCTGTTTATTTTCAAAAAATGCATTATGTTCAAGAATTTTCTTATAGATCACAATAAGCAACTGTGTTCTAAGATTAATTGGCAAATCCTCAATCAATGAGTCTAAATCAGTTCTATCATGCCTTTGATAATACTCAATAGCATCCATAAGTTTATTTTGAAATTCTGGAGTGATATTATATTGTTTTGCCAAACTATTTACGATGTCTCTTTTTTTCTCCAGTTTGGATTCAACAGTATCAGTATTGGTCAAGATATTTGATAGAGAGCTAATAAAAGTAGAATAAATAAATATGCCTATAATCATCACACTGCAAGAAGCAATTCTTTCGTAGAGATTCCAAGCATGAATATCCCCATATCCAACAGTTGTTAAAGTGGTGACTGCTCAATAAACTGAACAAATATATAAGTCAAACATTTCCAAGTCTTGAAAATTTCCTTGCATTATCCAATTTTTGTCAGTCTCGAGGAGCATGATTAAACCTATAAATCCTCATAAGCAGGCTAAAATGTGAATTAGAATAAGAAAGGTAATAATTAGCCAAAAGAGTCTTTCGAGTGCAGCATCAATTTTTAGCAGATCGCTCATATATCTAGCGACCTTATTTTTCATTTTTCCAAATTTAGCAAGCCGGATCATTTTGGTCAGCTTCACTAGCTTGTATAGTCTTGGGAGTCTGCTCAATCTGACTAGTCCTGAATAATTTTTATCACTTTCTGTTATCATGTCAATTGGGATGCAAGAACATAAATCAACAAAAAATCAGCCTGTTAAATAGTTAAGGAAAATAGTTTTATTGGAGATAACTACATTCATTTCACTGTCATAATATGCTGAAACGCTATTTATCAAAACATCAAGAAAATACAAAGCATTAACAAATAAATCTGCTATTTGCCAATTTTTGGTGTCAATTTCTATAAAGGTTATCCTATATGGTGTAATAAAAATCGTATATGATAATAAGAGAAATAAAATAGCTCTTCAAAACGTCATAAAATGATCGTCAGGAAAAATAATACACTTCACATTTTTGAATTCTGGGTTGCTTCTGAGTCTGGGCTCTTCTTTTTGAAGCTCTTTTGCTCTTAGTTTTCAGATATTTATCTCTTTTGGCCCAGAAAGGAATAATTCTTTGTTAGTTCCAGGGAAGACTTTCGACATAATTAAATCTAATTTGTTTATTAATTCACAGTGCTCATTAAATTAACTATTATTTAATTTCAAATAATAAATTAATGCAGAAGTAAATTAGTTAGAATTATATGAATTTACGAATAAAAGCTATTAATTATGCAGCGAGACCATTTATAAATTTATTTACAGGTGATAGTTAGAACATTAATATTATCTAGGAAAAAAATATAAATTAACTCTAATAGTTAATGATTAGGCTTAGTTTTTGTTAGAAACCCTTCAATTTGATTCTTAGTTTCTGAATCACTAGCCATGCTTTGCACATCTTTCAGAAGTATAATTTCTCTTGGATCTTTTGCATTTGGATCAAGCTGAAATTGGAGATGATTGAATAAACCTGGAACTACTTGAATATATTTTACTTCTCTTTTTGATAGATCTTGCAAGAGATTCTTAGATAAATCTGAGTTTTTCGAACCCATCTTATGAAGACCCCATAAAGTCTCAGCAATTCCAACTGTAGTAAGGTACTTGTATTTCTGGCTAAGAACAGGTAGCAAAATTGAGTTAAAAACTGGGTCGATGTTTAGGTTTAACTTGGCAGCAGCATAAATTGTATTGGAAACTGCAGCTACAGGGATTGCATCAATTTGAGTGTATTTCAGAAGTCTCATCAGACTTTCGTGAACTTTTGATATTCTTTCTTTATGGATTTTGATATAAGGTCTTAATGTTGATGCATTTCTGTATTCAGGATTCATAAATAAGTGGTAAATTCTAATGAAAAATAGTTTTTTATCAATTTCTTTGGCATTCTGCAAAATGGCTGGAGCTCTGCTTTCAAGTGAGGCAAGGTCTTGCTCTGAAAAGTCTTTAAGAAAGAATGATGCTTCGAGTGCTGACATTCTTTGTGAGCCTGGCTCATTATCGAAGCCGATAAGTCTTGAAAGGTTTCTATCAATAGGTTCCAAGGTATACCCAAGTTCTTTTGTCAGGAGAAGGCGAGATTCATTCACATAAGGAGCACGGAATTGATACCATGCAAATTTAAAAGAACTAAGAGCACACGAGATCATATTTATTAAATTAAAGTTATTTGAAATAAAGCACCTGAGAAATCTACTTTTAAAATACATGATTTTTATAAGTTTTGGAATAATGGCTTTTATGATTACAAAGTATTATTGCTATATTTAACAATTTCATATCGCTTGCTTATATTTTTGATTAGTAATGGAAACTTAAGATTATGCAATCATTTATCTAAATGGTAATTAAAGATTGCATGCTAAAAAGGGATTACAATAAGTATAACTTATCAGCAAAAATTACAATTTAACTTTATAAGCTAATGAATAATCAATCTAAGTTTAAAAATAGTTGAGGATCTCAATTTTCCCGATCAACCCATTCTTTATTTTATTAACAGATGCCAGAACAAGTAATAATACAATAAACAACAAAACAAAAAAATACAATAAAGTCGTAATCGTCAAGTCTGCCATATAAGCATCAATTTTATTATCAGTAGAATTCATAAAACTTTCTGTCATTAGTCCTACTGAGCTGTCTATTAATTTTGCATACTTCTCCAGCTTAATAGCATCTTGTCAATTCGAGCTATTATCAGAAAAAACATTTCTTGTGTCATCTAAATACAATTCAAGTGCAGGTAGCATCCCTGCTCTTATATAGCTAGTAAGACAATCAGGGATGGATTTTCCAGCGTTATTGCAAGGATTTCCCACCAATAAATCATACATATCATCCTCAAAGTACTTTGTTGGAGAGCCAAAATCAATAAGATGCTCATGATAATCATAATCCTCAATTGATTTTTGCAAGCTTTCAATATATGAAGGATAAGGATTTTTATTGTCAAGGGCATCAATTAAAGTAGCATTAGTTTCCGATAAAAGAAGTTCTCTTGTTCAGAAATAAGTCGAAATTGTAAGATATCTTCTATAGCCTGACTTAAGACGGTAGCTAGACTGGTATATCAAGGCATCACTTATGCTATTTTGAAAGCCATATATTGAGACAAAGAAATAAATAATGCTGATGAGTTCTAGACAAAGTACTTTGAATAGAAATGTTTTTCAAATAGCTGAATAAACAGCCTTTTTTGTGTGCTTTGGCTCTATTTCTTCAACTTGTATGCCATGAAACTCAGATAGCCTTTCAGTGAGCTTTTCTCTCAAGGCTATTTGCCTTTCTATATTGAGTGATGACAGCTCGTCTCAATGCTCTTTATTGATTTTTTCAAGCGCGATTAGATTTGGAATTGAAAGAATAATGATAAGCAAAGATGGGATGAAAACAGTCACTTTGAAAATTCTCAAAAATTCAAAAACTGATGAGATGTGGTTGTGTGTTTCTTCATTAATAGTAGTGAGACTACTATTTAAGCTTCTAAAGGTTTCTCCAGGGAAATTCCAATAAATATAAAATAAGCTTGCTTGAATCTCTGAAAATTCAGAAAGTTCAGCGCTATAAATTGTACTTCCCTCCTGAATAATTTTTTGCAATGCTTGAAATAAATTTGTTTTAATACTCCTTAAAGCATTTTCGCCTGTTTTTTCTGTAGTTTTTACCTTTTTTGTAACAAAAACATCATCAAGATAGTTATAATTTGATATTTCATCACTAACCTGTATTAGTGTGTTTTCAAAGTTATTTATATTTGACTGAAGAGAAGCTCGATAATCTACTTCTTCATATGCTAGCACATAGCCCTGACTTAAAAGATCAAGAGACCTTGAATCCAATACTATCTTACATCCTAAATGCCTAAGTGTAGAAAAATTGCTCAAAAAATTTGATATTTTTAATTCTGTTACAACATATCTCTCTATTACAATTGTAGCAATAATAATCCCTA
>CATKHM010000578.1:0-16664 GCA_949751825.1 Blepharisma undulans
ACTGCCTCTAAAGATCTTCGTCTATGGGCTTTCAGCAATTTCTTTCCATAAACCCACCCTGCAGCAAGACAACCAACAACTGCTATAGAAACCAGAAGTCATACCCATCAATAATTTTTGCTTTTACTATTCTGTAATTCACGATTAAAATTTAGCATTTTTGAGGCAACTTCTCCGTTGCCATTTTCTGCAATAACAAATAATTCAAATTTTTTTGTGCCTCAATACTCAATTAGTTTTGTATATTCATTTCGGCTCATCTTAGGAAAAACCAAATGATTTTCATTAATTTTATAGCTTTTATATTCACTCCCTAAAAAACCATATAAAGAAATAATTGAATTTCCTATAAATTGTACACTGACTGGAAGTATAAAAGTATATAGCTCAGAAACATAGATTTCTGATATAATATTGGATGAATTCTTCGCTTCTGCATCTCATATTCTAATTCATACTTCTGACTGACTATTCCAAACAGGGCATGCGATATATCTATGATCATTTGAGCAAGCAGCAAGACTTATCATAAGAAAATAATCATCTTGAGGTAGATCATAAATGCCATATTCCAAATAAACTTCCAGCTTGGTATAAGATTTTATTTTAAACGATTTCATTCAGCTTTGAGATATCAGATACAAATTATCTCCACATATTCCAAAATTTATAGAAGTAAGTTCAGAATATGCAGGAAACCCTCCGACTAAAATACTTGGAGAATTTTTGCAGGTTTCTATGATCCTTATTCCATATTCGCTGTCCAATATATACCAATAAGCAGTTTCGGAGTCTTTCACTTTGAAATCAACTAGAAGAGCATAGAAGGAGTTTAAATTCAATGAAAAATAATTTATGATTTCATTTTGCTGAATATTGATTTTGTTTTTCTCTCATCTGCCCCTAAATCGGTAAATGTCGTTCATAGAGTTACTACTTCAAAAAATTATATAAAAAGCCATTATTTCAAAATTGTAAGTGTCAAGTGAAGCAATTTTTAGGAAAGAAAAGGAAATATATGTATCGAGCAGTACATATTGAATAATTTCTAAATTGATATAGTCAAACTCTCATAAAATAAGGGCAAAGGCAGTTTCTGGAATATATATGGTTGTGTTTTTATTTGAAATTTTTTCTGGAATACTGTAAGTGCACGAAGTTGCTAATAAAGTAAAATTATTTTGCGTATGAGGGAAAACATCTATATAATTGCAATATAAATTTGTAATATTTGAGATTTCTGATAAGTTGAAAATTGTAGCTTTATTTGAAAATCCAATAGCATCAAACACCATAAGCTCAAAACGATATAAAAGAACAGCAATTTCTGTATTTGGAATAATTATATGATAAGCTGAATGATTGGGCTTATTAAGTAAATATCTCCCCACGACTTCAGTCCTTGGAGGTATTACTGCAGGCCAGTTCTCTTCAGTTTCATTTAAAGAGTAATTCCCATTAACAGATAGAGTCATTAAAATATTTTGCCCAAAAAAAAATTCACTTAAGTCCAGTTCATATCTTTGGTTATATGGAATAATTTTGTTATTTTCTCATTTTTCATCTTCAAACCAAGGAAATTCCCCATTAAAAATCAAATTTATAGGAAAAATTTCTTTTAATGAGCTTTCACTATTATAAGCAATAATTGAAATGTTTGTCTTCAAGTTATAACTTTTCAGAAAATTTGTTTTCCCAATCTGTATGTGAAATTGATAACTAAGTGTGCATCTTGCATCATCATATTGATTGGGGCATGCACTTTTATAGATTTCAGCATAGTGGTTTTCTGCGATGAAGTTGGCAATTTGCATATCCCACTTGCCAAATCATGAGAAAGATAATTGGCTTGAACTGCTAATAGAGAGTGTATAGAATAAAGAATTATGTGAAGATTGATCACTATCAAATATTAATAAATTGCTACTTGTTATTAAATAAATCATATTCAGCATTCCATATGTTGCAAGAACAGGCTCATCAATATTTATCAAAATCGTTTTTCAATAGTTCAAAGGATGCTCATATATTTCAATGTAATTTTCAAAAACAAAACAAACTTCAGTGTCTGTGCTTATAACTCTTTTTGCGCCAGAAACTTTTCCATAATAATTATAAGGCTCGTTTTTATTAGTTGGCGAATTTAATTCTATAATAAGCGCACCTAGCTCTAAATCAACTATGTATATATAAAATGCAGCTACATCAGAGGAATCTATTGCAAGATCTATTATATTTCAAGCATAACCTTTTTCAAATTGATCTCCTGACAAAGAAATTAATTTAATGTAAGAGGTGTAATTATAAACATATATGTCGATTCGATTTGAATTTGCGCACACAAAATGTGAAAAGTCACTTACGAAATAATTACAATCTATTTCAGATGAAATTTCTTGGGAAAAGCCATAATCAATATTATACGTAGTAATCAAAAATAAATTTGAACTTGGCTTGGAGTATATAATGCAATCGTCGCTATTCAAAAATTTTAATGGATTGGATATATCCAATACTATATACTGTTGATCATAATTAATAAAGACTTGAGTTTCGCTGAATAATACAAAAGTTCCATCAGAAATAAGAAAACCCGTTATGTTGCTTGAAAAAGTAATATTTTGATAGAGTTTTAGTTTAGTCATACTTTTGATATCAAAAGTGATATTTTTTAGCTCAGGAAGATCCACTATTTTGAACTCGAGATTTGGACCCGAAAAATAATGATTTAAAGCAATAGAAAAAAATGTATCATTTGTACTATCTACTGTTAATTCTATAGGCGAGATAGCAATTGGCCGATACAAATCAAGTTGATAAATTTCTTGTGAATTTTCAGGGATTGAGTTAACATACAAAGTATTAGCAATTTTGTCATTATTTTGATCTGTGGCTTCAATTTGAACGTAATATGTTGAGTTTCCTCAGATTTTCAAACTTCACTCTTCTATGAATACTTTATAAATCCTTATGCCATCTCTATCAAATCTCAAATAAAAAATGTTCTCATTTATAAAAACGCCTCATTGTCCAGTAGCTTCGAAGCTATTTCCTACTAAACTATTTAAGTCAATATTGTATAAGACTTCAAGGGGCTGCTTTGAGCTCAAAACAACTGATAAAACTCCATCACTAGACTGTATGAAGTAATAATCTTGCTGAATTTGAACACAACCATTTTCTCAATTATCTTCTGTGGCTTTCAAAAAATAAAGCATTTGCTCATCAATGTATATATTTATAAACAAAATACCCGAACTAGAAATAATTGCTGAATTTGTATTGTAGAATTCGGACATATAATTAAGAATCCCAGCATATCCCATATAGATTCATTCATATTCCTTAAGAAAAGTATAAAAAACATACCTAATAAGTCCGAAATTTCTATCGAGTACATATATATAACTTGAAGATGCAGAGATACTCAAAATTGACATCGTGTTTATTGGAATTCCATAATATTTTGATATTTCTTGGATAAGGATAGGCTCATCAAAACTTGTTATATTGTATAAATATAGAACATTAGAAGATAAAGAGAATTCACAATAAATAGAAATTTTCCTATCAAGAGCTCCATAAGGGAGCACTATATTTGAGGCGTAGGTGACTTCGGTGAAGTTTACTCATATAGGATTTTTTAATGCTGATAAATTTGATAAATCAATAAAATAAATATCATTTCTCCAAGATTTTGTATTTTCCTGCTGTTTTACTCATATTAAAGCATAATGGCTGCTTTCATAGATCTTTATATCTTCTATCTGAGGATTTTGATATTCTGAGTCTATAAATCCATTCCAAAATAATTCAACTTCTTCTGTCTCTGAAGAGAAGTTATAAAAAGCTATATAATTGAGATTATATCATATGAAGATTTCAGATGATCAAAAAGGAGGCTTTCAAGATATTATCGACCGAAGAGTTGAATGGGTTCAAGTCTCATTTCAGCTTGAATTTTGATAAGGAAGAAATGGCAGCATCTTAAATTCACATTTATGTTCAAGCAGCACTGAGCCAGAAGTAATATTAGTATCAGCGATTACATAAGATAAATTGTTCCCAGAGAAATAATCTGATAAGTATATTTCATAGGATTCTCCTTCTGTCAAGTAAATTGTTCCTAATTCCTCTTGTAGAGATATTGAAAGTGCAACAGGAATGAGAAACAAATAACTCGCCAGCATTTATTTATTTCTATAGCTAAAAGTGCATGAAATAGATATCAAGTGCAATTATAACTTAAAAAATTTTCATGCAGTTCTAGCCCTTGAAAAATACTTTGTTCAAGATTAGTCAAATATAATTTAATAGAATATTTCTAAAGTACTATACTTCACTTCAATTTAATGAATTAATGCTCAGTATTATAGTCATTATTATTAATAAAGCATTTATCAAATTTGAAATGGCTTATAATAGGGCTAGCTTATAGATAATTAGATTATTTATCCAATGAAAAAATTAAGGTTGAAAATTTAAATGAAATAAAGAAAATAAATATATCGATTCATTCAATATGTTTTGAATTAAAAGAATTAGCCTACATTTCTAATCCAGAATTTTAAAATTAGGTAATTAAAAAACTAGCTATTATAAATCATAATTCGAAGATTAATAAATTTTCTCATTATTTAACTTGCTTGAAATTAGATTTCCAATTGTTTCTCATGCTTATATTTTTTAGAAAATTTATGCTTAAAATCAATTTTTTTAGCAAAAGTCATGCACCCAATAAAAAGAGCTAGAATCATAATGAGAACTATAAATCTTACCATCCAATACCAATAATTCAATAAATTACTTTTCATTACAGCATATGAATCAACTTCACGTGTAAAATACATAATTGAAGAGTTTACCTTATTATTTGTATTTTCAGCTGTCATAATAATACTGAAATTGTCAGTTCCCCATGTTTTAACCATATCCTCATATTCAGTCTCACTCATTTTTGGAAATATTAGAGAATTTTGATTTATTTTAAGTCTTCTGTATATCGACCCAACTAATGAAATTGTTGAAATTTCGTATTCATTTATAATTCTCGTACTAGGCATTAACAATGTTTGCTCGAAATCAGAAAGATTAAAAACAGCAAAATTATTTGAGCTTTTATGAGATTTCATATCAAAAACAGTAAGAGAGGAAAAGGATGGATTAAATGTGGGCATAACAACAAATCTCTGATCAGCTGAGCATATAATAGAGGCACGCATTGGATAATTTTGATTCTTTGAAGACCCAAAAATTTGATACTGAGAATTTTTTTCAATGTCTGTATAATCTTTAATGCTATAGGAGTATAAACCATATATATTTGAAGAAATGTATAAAGTATCTCCACATATACCTATTGATCTAAAATAAGTGCTGTTTTCTGAATACGGAGATCCTCCAACTAAAACGCTTTTCAAGTTTTCATTAGTTTTAAGAACTCTTATGCCATAATCTTCTTCGACTAAATATCAATAGACAATTTGAGAGTTTTGTACTTTGAAATCAAACATAATTGGTAGAAAGGATGGAAGTTCTAGAGATAAAAAATTAATTTCTTCTAGTATTTTAGCACTCATAATGCTTTCTGTTCAATTTCCTCTGCATCTTAGCATGTCTTTATAGTGAAAATGATATCATTCATCCATTATTATCATAATTTCAAAATTAAACTCATTCAGTGGAGCCATTTTCAAAAGCCATGGCTTTGATGTTATATTAAAAAAGTGAAAATTTGCAAAATTTAATCTGATAGTGTCAATTTCCCATAAAAATATAGCATTTTGATGAGAAAATTCGAATTGCTCTTCAATAGATGGCTCATCGCTTGTCTGATATGTACAAGATGTCACAATTAGCGCCAGATTTTGTTTAATATGTGGAAAAGCGTCTATCGAAAAGCAAGCCAAGCTATTTATTTTGGTATATTCAGATATGTTCAAAATCTTTTGTTCATTTTCAAAGCCCTTTGAATTAACAAATATAAATCCACTTTCACTTATTATTAAGGCAATTTCTGTGCTTGGCAAAATAATATGATCTTTTATATAAATATCTTTTGCCTGATACTCCCCTACAACTTCTATTTTTCTTGGTATATAAGCAGGTGAATTTTGTTGATTTTCATTGGTAATATCAATTCCATTTATATTCACGCTTATATTTAAATTTTGCCCATTAAAAACGCCATTTAAATCTATATCAAATCTTTCATTGTATGGCAGATTCTGATTCAAAGCAAAATTACTATTATCAATTCAAGGGAATCCTCCATTAACATGCAAATTTATTGGAAAGATTGCCTCCATCTTGCTATAAGCATTATAAGCAATAACTGAAAAACTTTCCTGGTAAGTTAAATTTTGGAGATTATTCGGATCAGGGGTAATTATATTGATTTGATAAGCAGACATGCATGCTGCTTCAGTAGGGATTCATGCAAATTCAATTTTATAAGTTTCAATAAATTTAGCATCTGCGTTGTAATTTAAAATCATCAAGCTGCAAAACTCAAGGAAACTATAAATGATTTCTCCTGGATTTTGAATTTCAAAAGAGTGTCTTAGGGCATCGTGCGATAGAAAATTAGCATCATAAATTAATATTGTCTTATTTTTCTGAATGAAAATTGTATGTTCACTGGAATAAGAATTTGATATAGGTCCACTTGTTTTAAAAAATATAGATTTGTTTCATATAAATGAATTATCATAAATATCAATATGATTTTCATAAAGAATTCCTATCCCATTATCCAGGCTTAACATTTTGTATATTCCTTCTGCTCCAGAAATGAGCTCAATGATTTGAAATTTAGATTTAAATATATCAATCGCAACAACCCCTTTCATTTTGTCTAATATATAAACAAAAGGTTGTTTCTCATCAATTAAAACATCTGATATTTTTCATTCTGTATTTTCATCAAGATCTTCAGTTAAAGACCAAGATAGTTTCAACATCCCTGAACCAACATTATAAATATGGATTTCTTCTTCATTTCCACATAAAATATTCCAATTTGAAGCTTCAAAAAATAAGCAATCGATTTTTGACTCTATTTCTTCAATTAGTTTGACATTGCCATCGTTATTAACAAAATGGGAGATAATAAATAATGAATCACTTGGTTTTGAGTAAGTTATAAAATAATTTACGGGTTGCAAAATCTTAACTGGATTTTTTAAATTTAAGAAAATATTTTCCACATTATAAGCCTTCAAAAGGATTTTATCATCATAAAAATAGGCAAAATAATTGCCAATAATTGAAAGACTTTGAAAGTTATCAGATGTGGTTGAATTGCTGTATAAAGACAATTTAGCCCCACCAGAAATTTCATATCTAAATTTTTCTGAACTTTGAAAATTCAACTGAAAAGTAAGATTTGGTCCAGAAAAATATTCCGTTGGATCAAATATCATACTTGTATTTTTTCCTAAAATATCTAGATTTATTATATCTGGTATTTTTGCTCTCCCATTATTAAGTGCAAATATTTGATAAGAAGATTTTGGAATTGAAATAACATTTAAGGTATCTGATATTTCGTTGTTATTATTGTCCTTTGCAGAAATCTTTACATAAAATAAACCTCCTTTAACTTTTAGTTTTCATTCTTTTATACTTATTTTGTAAGTCTTGATTCCATCTTCTCCAAATCTCTGATAATAATAGTAATTATTTTTGGAGTAGCTAAAAATTCATGGGATATTTCTATCTCCATTTGGGTCCAAACTTTTTAAGTCAATGCTATTCAAAACTTTCATTCAATTATTTTTGTCCTTGGAAAATATCGATAATACTCCATTCGCTGATTGAAGTAGATAATAATTTTCAAGCTCTTGAAGTCCAATTCATATATTTTTTTCTTGATTTTTCCAAAATTTTTGGATACCGAATTTTCCCAAAGACTTCTCAAGTAAAAATGCCCCTGTGCTTGTAGTAACACCCAAGTAAAAATTTTTAAATAATTTCATTGAATAAATTTCTCCAAAATCACGTAGATCTATGCTTAATTCTTCTTCAAACATATCAGACAGTCAAGTCTTATAGTAGGTTATGATCCCATAATTTGTATCTAAAACCAGAATGGTATGGGATTTTAAAAGAATTTTTGAAATTGAAAGTGAAGTATTAGCTATAGGCCATTTATCATGTTTGAAAATAGTTTGTTCCAAAATTGGCTCATATATATTTCTTGTATTATATATATATAAAAGGTTATTGGCGCTAAAATTGTCTCCAAATTCACAGTAAATTGGGAGAACTTTGAAATAATCTCCATATCCAACAACAATTTTCGATGCATAGGCGATTTCATTTAATATAAGCTTTATAGGTTCTTGATAGGTATTATGATCTATCATTTTTATCATATATATATCGTTTCTAAGCAAACCATCAATTTCTTGTTGTTTTACCAGGATATAAAGACATCCTTCTCAATTTGCATACTTTTGACTGGTGACAGATTGAATTTGAGGATTTTGATATTCTGATAAAATAATTGTACTTCATATAAGCTTTGATTCTTCGTTGGGCATAGAAAATCTGTAAATAGCTAAATAATTTTGATTGAATCCTACGATAATTTGACTTTCTAAATCTTGCCATAAGATGATAGGCTCAGTGTTTCATAAGGGTCAATGGGGAAACTGATCATCATATGGATTGGTAGATACAAGATTAAATTCATGCTGGCTCTGAATTGCTGCAGAATTATCTGTCATATTCGTATCTGAAATTGAAAAAGACAAATTTTCACCAGAAAAGTATTCTTCCAAGAGAAGCTCATAGGGTTCTCCTTCTGTTAAGTATAAATTCCCAAGTTCCTTTATTAAATGTAATGAACACACACAAGCAATGAGGATAAAACAGTCTGCTTTCATTTTTTAAATTAAAAAGAGTTAAGGGAGAAATTATTAATCTCCAAATAAAGGGAGGGAATAAATTCAACAAATATAATTACTATATAAAACTAAAAGATGCTTAAAAATTTTAAATATTTTTAATGCAGTATTTATTAATAGCTTCCAAAAGCAAATGTGATTAGCTATGTGTCCTGCGAATCATCCTCCCGATGCATTTCTCTCATAAGAACTGCCTCTAAAGACCTTCTTCTATGAGCTTTCAGCAATTTCTTTCCATAAAACCACCCTGCACCAAGGGAAGCAACAGTCGCTATAGAAACCAGAAGTCAAACCCACCAATAATTTGCATTTTTACTATCCCGAATTTCACGATTAAAATTAAGCACTTTTGAGGCAACTTCTCCGTTGCCATTTTCTGCAATAATAAACAAGTCAAAATTCTTTGTTCCTCAATACTCAATCAATTTTGTATATTCATTATGGCTCATCTTAGGAAAAACCAAATGATTTTCGTTAATTTTATAGCTTCTGTATTCACTTCCAAGAATACAATAAAACGAAATAATAGAATTGCCAATAAAGTGCACGCTGACTGGAAGTACCAATGTATATATTTCAGAAACATAAATTTCTGATATAATATTGGATGAATTTTTTGCTTCTGTATCTCATATTCTGATTCATATTTCTGACTGAGTACTTCAAACAGGGCATGCAATGTATCTATTATCATTTGAGCAAGTTGCAAGACTTACCAATAGAAAATAATCACCTTGAGATGTATCATAAATACCATATTCCAAATAAACTTCTAACTTGGTATAAGATTTTATTTTAAATGATTTCATTCAGTTTTGAGAAATCAGATACAAAGTGTCTCCACATATGCCAAAATTTATAGAAGTAATTTGGGAATACATAGGAAACCCTCCAACTAAAATACTTGGAGAATTTTTTCCTGCTTCTATGATCCTTATTCCATATTGACTGTCCAATATATACCAGTAAACAGTTTTTGAGTCTTTCACTTTGAAATCAGCCAAAAGAGCATAAAAGGAATTCAGATTCAACGAAAAATAATTAATGATTTCACTTTGCTGAATGTTGATAGTGTTCTTCTCTCATCTACCCCTAAACCGGTAAATGTCGTCCATAGAGTTTTTACTTTCAGATTTCATATAAAAAGCCATTATTTCAAAATTGTGTTTGTCAAGTGAAGCAATTTTTAGAAAAACAGTTTCAATATATGTATCAAGCAGTAAATATTGAATAATTTCAAAATTGATATAGTCAAACTCTCATAGTATAATGGCAAAAACCGTTTCTGGAGTACTTATGCTTGTGCTTTCATTTGAAATTTTTTCTGGAATGCTGTAAGTGCACGAAGCTGCTAATAAAGTTAAATTATTTTGTGTGTGAGGGAAAACATCTATATAATCGCATTCTAAATTTGTAATATTTGATATGTCTGTTAAGTTGAAAATTGTAGCTTTATTTGAAAATCCAACCGCATTAAAGACAATAAGCTCAAAACGATATAAAAGAACAGCAATTTCTGTGTTTGGAATAATGATATGATAAGCTCTATGACTGCGATCATTATACGAATATCTCCCCACTAATTCAGCTCTTGGAGGTATGAATGCAGGCCAGTTCTCTTCAGTTTCGTTATAAGAATAATTTCCATTTACAGATAAAGTCATTAAAATATTTTGCCCAAAAAAATATTTACTTAAGTTCATTTCATATCTTTGATTATATGGAATAATTTTATTATTTTCTCATTTTTCACCTTCAAACCAAGGAAATTCTCCATTAAATATCAAATTAATAGGAAAAATTTCTTTTAATGAGCTTTCCTTATTATAAGCAACAATTGAAATATTTGTCATCAAGTTGTAGCTTTTAACAAACTCTGTTTTGCCAATTATAATTTGAAATTGATAGCTAAATGTGCATCCCACATCATATAATTGATTGGGGCATACACTTGTATAGATTTCAGTACAGTGGTTTTCTGGATTAAAATCAGCAATTCGCATATCACCCAATGCGAATCGCCCAAAAGATATTTGGCTTGAGCTGCTAATAGAAAGCGTATAGAATAAAGAATTATGTGATGGTTGATTGCTGTCAAACATGTATAAAGTGCTGCTAGTTATTAAATAAATCATATTCAGCATTCCATATGTTGCAAGAACAGGCTCATCTATATTTGTCAAGATAGTTTTTCAATAGTTTAAAGGATGCTCATATATTTCAATGAAATTTTCAAAAACAAAACAAACTATAGTGTCTGTATTTATAACTCTTTTTGGACCAGAGACTTTTCCATAATAATTATAAGGCTCGTTTTTATTAGTTGGTCCATTCAATTCTACAATAAGCGCACCTAGCTCCACATCAACTATGTATATATAAAATGCAGCTATATTAGAAGAATCTATTGCAAGATCTATTATATTTCAAGAAGAGCCTTTTTCAAATTGATCTCCTGACAAAGAAATTAATTTAATGTAAGAGGTGTAATTATAAACATATATGTCGATTCGATTTGAATTTGCGCAGGCAAGATGTGTGAAGTCAGTTACAAAATAAATACAATCTATTTCAGATGGAATCTCTTGAGAAAAACCATTATTAATATTATACGTAGTAATCAAAAATAAGTTTGAACTTGGTTTGGAGTATATAATGCAATCGTAGCTATTTAAAAATTTTATCGGATTGGATATATCCAATACTATATACAGTGGATCATAATTAATAATAGCTTGAGTGTCGCTGAACAATACAAAAAGCCCATCAGAAATGAAAAAATACGTTATATTGCTTGGAAAAGAAATATTTTGATAGGGTTTTAGTTTACTCATAGTTGTTACGTCAAAAGTAATATTTGTCAGATCAGGAAGATCGACTATTTCGAACACGAGATTTGGACCTGAAAAATAGTGATTTAAAGTAATAGAAAAAATTGTATAATTTGTACCATCCACTGTTAATTCTATAGGTGAGATAGCAATTGGCCTGTACATATCAAGTTGATAAATTTCTTGTGAATCTTCAGGAATTGAGTTAACATATAAAATATCAGAAATTTTGTCATTGTTTTGGTCTATGGCTTCAATTTCAACATAATATGTTGAGTTTCCTCAAATTTTCATTCTTCACTCTTCTATGTATACTTTATAAATTCTTATCCCATCTCTATCAAATCTCAAATAGAAAAGATTCTCGTCCATAAAAACTCCTCATTGTCCAGTAGCTTCGAAGCTATTTCCTACTATATTATTTATGTCAATATTGTATAAGATTTCAAGGGGATGCTTTGAGCTCAAAGCAACTGATAAAATCCCTTCACTGGACTGTATGAAATAACAATCTTGCTGAACTTGAACGCAACCATTTTCTCAATTAGCTTCTGTGCCTTTCAAAAAATTAAGTATTGGCTCATTAACGTATATTTCTATAAACAAAATGCCTGAACTTGAAATAATTCCTGATCTTGAATTGGAAAATTCAGACATATAATTAAGAGTCCCAGCATATCCCATATAAATTCAATCATTTTCCTTAAGGAAATTATAAAATGTATACTTAATCAGTCCAAAATTTCTATCGAGTACCAACAGATTACTTGAAGATGCAGACATACTTACAATTGACATCGTGTTTGCTGAAAATCCATAATATTTTGATATTTCTTGGACAAGGGTAGGCTCATCAAAACTTGTTATATTGTATAAATAGAGAACGTTAGAAGATGAAGAAAATTCACAATAAATAGGAATTTTCCTACCAAGAGCTCCATAAGAGAGCACTATATTTGAGGCGTAGGTGATTTCGGTGAAGTTTACTCATATAGGATTTTCGAGTGCTGATAAATTTGATAAATCAATAAAATAAATATCATTTCTCCAGGCTTTTGTATTTTCCTGCTGCTTTACCCATATTAAAGCATAATAGCTGTTGTCGTAAATCTTTATATCTTCTATCTGAGGGTTTTGATATTCTGAGTCTATAAATCCATTCCAAAATAATTCAACATCTTCTGCATAAGAAGAGAAATTATAAAATGCTATATAATTAAGATTATATCATATAAAGACTTCACATGCGCATAAAATAGGCTTTCAAGATATTATCGATTGAAGAGAAGGATGGGTTCAAGTCTCATTTCAACTTGAATTTTGATAAGGATGAAATGGCAGCATCTCAAATTCTCATTTATGTTCAAGTAATACTGAGCCAGCGGATATATTGGATTCAGAGATTTTGCAAGATAAATTGTTCCCAGAAAAATAATCTGATAAGTATAGTTCATAAGATTCTCCTTCTGTCAAGTAAATTGTTCCTAATTCCTCTTGAAGAGTAATTGAAGCTACAGCAAGAATGAGAAATAAATAACTCGCCAGCATTTATTTATTTCAATTGTTAAAATTGCATGAAATAGATAGCCAGTGTATTATAGCTTAAACAATTTTCATATTGTTCTAGCCCTTGAAAATGCTTTGTACAGGATTAACCAAATATATTTTAATAGAATAATTCTAGAGGATTATATTTCACTTAAATTAATGAAAATAATAATCAAAATTACAGTCATATTATTAATAAAGCACATATCAAAAATGGATAGAATTAAATAAAATAGAATCTTCTAATAAAGGATATAGTAAATATAGTCTTTCCTGCTGAAATTAGAGATAATGAAATAAATTTTCTGAATATTTATATTGAGCTGTATCTTTCCTTCAAATTAATAGAATTAATATCCAAATTATTGTTTATGCTATTTATAAAATTGATCAAATAAACAGAATTAAATAAAATAAGGTGATTTCCATAAAATGATATATGATTCCATAAATAATTCTTTGAAAATTCAGCGTGATATATAGTGCTTACTGAAGTTCTTGATAATGAAGCTCAATTAAAAATAAAGCTGTTTTTTGTTGATGGTACTATTGTAATAATTTTTGATTTGCCTGAGCCCATATGACGCAGATCGAATCAAAAGATTTTTCAAGAGGGCAAATCATAGTGGATTCAGCGCCATTCATAGGAAAAAGAATAAATCCAGCAAAAACCGCTATAATTAATAAATAATTCTGACAAATTTTATGTTATATAAGATAAAATCAATTTAATTTTCTATAACTTGTGAATCTTCAATATGATGCAATTCTCTCATTAGAACTGCTTCCAAAGACCTGCGTCTATGAGCTTTTAATAATTTGCGCCCAATAAACAATCCTACAGCAATGCAAGCAATAATTGCTATAGAAACTAAAAGTCAAACCCATCAATAATTTTCACTTTTATTGTTCCGAATTTCACGATTAAAATAAAGTAATTTTGAGACAACTGCACCGTTGCCGTTTTCTGCAATAATAAACAAATCAAATTTTTTTGTTCCTCAATACTCAATCAATTTTGAATATTCATTTTTATTTATCTTAGGAAAAACCAAATAATTTTTGTTAATTTTATAGCTTTTGTATTCACTTCCATAAATACAATAAAATGAAATAATTGAATCATCAATAAACTGCATACTAACAGGGAATATAATAGAGTATATTTGTGAAACATATATTTCAGATATAATATTTGACGAGTTCTTTGCTTCTGTATCTCATATTCTAATTCATAGTGCTGATGGAACATTGAAAACAGGCAATGCTATATATTTATTATTTTTTGAGCAAACTGCAAAGCTCATAGTTAAAAAATATTCTGTTTGTGAGGATTCGAAAAAGCCATAGTACAAATCTGGCTCCAATTTTGAGTAAGATTTTATTTTGAAGGATCTCATTCATTCTTCAGATATTAAATACAAAACATCGCCACATAAGCCCAAATTTATCATATTACCGTTCGAATCAATAGCAAGCCCACCATCTAAGATGCTTTTAGAATTATTATTGGTTTTTATTATTCTTATTCCATAGTTTTGATCCAATGCATACCAATAAGCAGTTTCTGGATCTTTTATTTTAAACTTTATCTGAAGCACATAAAAGAAATTCAAATTCAACGAAAAATAATTTATAATTTCGTATTGCTGAATTACAATAGAATTTTTCTCTCATCTGCCTCTAAATCGAAAAATGTCGTTTATATTGCCCCTGCTTAGAGGATTGGTGTAAAAAGCCATTATTTCAAAAGATTTGGTGTCAAGAGGTGCAACTTTTACAAAATTTGTGCCACTATAAATATTTAAAAAAGTGTATTGAATTAGCTCCAAATTGTAATAGTCAAACTCTCATATAATAAGTGCAGAAGCAGGTATTGAATTATAGATAGTCGTGTTTTTATATTCATTTTCTTCTATATTTAAGTAAGTGCAAGTAGTTATCAACAAAGTTAGGTTACTTTGTGTATAAGGGAAAACATCCATATAAGTACATTTCAAGTTGTAAAGATTTAAAATTTCTGTTAAGTTAAAAGTTGTAGATTTGTTTGCAAAGCCAATGGCATTGATAATAATGAATTCAGTATATGTTAATATTACAGCAATTTCAGTATTGGGGATAATGATATGGATAGCTGAATATTTATAATTATATAAAGAATATCTTCCTACTAATTCAGTTCGTTGAGGAATGACTGCAGGCCAGTTCTCTACCGTTTCATTAAAAGAGTAATTTCCATTAACAGATAAAGTCATTATAAGATTTTGTCCAAAAAAGAAATCATTTAAATCTATTTCGTAAGTTTCATCATAGGGAATATTTTTATGTGTTTCTCATTTTTCATCTTCAATCCAAGGAAAATCTCCATCAAATACTATTTTTATTGGAAAAGTTTCTATTAATAAGCTTTCTTTATTAAATGCAGCGATCGAAATATTTGTTTGTAGAGAATAATCTCTCAAAATTTTTGAATCACCAATAAATATACCAATATCATAATTAAGTAAGCATACTTTAATATTACCTTTATTGGGGCATGGACTTGCGTAGATTTCAGCATAATGTTTATCTGGATTGAAATTAGCAATGTGCATACCTGCTGATTGAGTGAAACCATATGAGATTAAGCTTTGAATGTCAAGATCAAGCACATAGAATAGAGAATTATGAGTAGGCTGGCTACTATCAAGGATATAGAGAGCATTGCTAGTAGTCAAATAAATCATGTTTCCTTTTCCATATACTTGAATAATCGGCTCAATAATATTTACCAATATGGTTTTTTTATACTTTAAAGGATTTTCATATATTTCAACGAAGTTTTCAAAAATGAAGCAAACTTCAGTTTCTGTTGTAATAACCCTCTCAGCACCTGAGACTGTTCCATAATACTCATAAGGCTGACTACTGCTAATTATATTGTTTATGTCTATCACTAATGCTTCCATCTTCTCATCAATTATATAAATATAAAACGAAGTTAATTCTCCTCTATAAACTGCCAGATCTGTAATATTTCAAGAAAATCCTTTTTGAAACTGATTGCCTATTAATGAAGCATATTTCGTATAAAATGTAGAGTGGAAGAAATATATGTCTATCTGATTAGAATTTGCACATATAATATAATTTCGATAAGTATCAAAGAAAATACAATCTATTTCAGATGGAAATTCATATGAAATAATTCCTTTATAAGTATAAACAGATATTAGATATAAATTTTCAATTGGTTTAGAATATATGATATAACCTTGATTTATCAGCAATTTTATTGGATTGGAAATGTTTATGGCTCCAGAAAAAAAATCATTATCAATAGCAACTTCGTTATCATAAAATGATATAAGAGAACTATCAGAAATGAAAAAAT
>CATKHM010000579.1:0-16662 GCA_949751825.1 Blepharisma undulans
AGAAAGGCACAGTCCATTTAAGTAGTAATAGCTTGTTAAACAAGAAGTGCATTGATAATAGCCTGTTCCTGAGCAGCCAGCACATCCGGTGGTGCATGCCCAAATACATGAAAATCCATCTGCTGAAACTACATAATTAGTATTGCACGAGCAAGGAGTTGTTGATCCTCCAGAAGCATGAGTAACACATAAAGTACATAAATTTGCTCCAAAACCAGTGCATTGAGCACATAAAGGATCATAACAAATATTGCATGACACAGCTTGTCTGCATCCCAAACTTCCGCAGCTATTGCATGAAGTGCATGATGATGTGGCATAATATTGAGTGATAGAACAAGACCAAAGGCAAGAAGTGACTAAGCTAGTTCCGCACGGAATGGTAAATTTAGATGAAAAATCTGTGATCGCTGCGTTCCATAAACTAAAGTAATAAATGAAGCCAACAAATGTGGAAGATGTTGAGCTTTTTCCAAGATATAAATAATTAGAAGCTGCATCCCTATAAAGAGAAGCTGTATTTGATAGCGTTGTGCCAGCAACTCCATTAGCATAGGCAGTAATAGTTGTTGCACCGCTCGTATAAGTGATTGTAAAAGACAAATAAGTCCATCCAGAAAACGCTGATAAAGCAGTGGTTGATACAGATGTCGTGGTTTGAGCTGGATTTTCGAGAGTCGCTGATACCACTCCTGCAGAACTCAATGAAAGTCTTGTTTGTTTTTGAAGGACATCACCTGCAGTAATCACATAAATCCATAACCCCATGGAGACGGTGTTACTTAAATAAATGTTCGAATTCGCTAAATATTGCCCTCCAGAGAAATATAGTCCTCTTTTATAAGCAGGAATAGGGTCAAGTGATTCTGGACTATTCCAAAATTGATAAGTAGAAGCAGAGGTTGCAGTTGTTAAAACTCCATAAGCTCCAGAAAAACTAGTATCAAATGTTTGGTCTATTACTGTAGCTGAAGTGCTAGTGCATGGGCTCGTTGTAAACCCATATGGGCATGCATTCAGGCAAACATTTCCTACAAGAACCGCAGAACCGCTGCAAGCAGTGCACAGAAAATAATAAGTTCCAGAACAAGTCGAGCATAGTGCATCACACAATTCACATGTTGCTGATGAAGCTACCCAAAACGCATTAGAATTACAAGAACAAACTCCTCCTGAAAGGCTGGCATTTGTAATGCAAGCAGTACAAGGCCCATCAAACAAAGTGCATGTCGTGCATTCTTTATATAGGCAAAGTCTACAAGTATCGGGATTTCTGCATTGATATGGCGAGCATGATGAAGGGCATGATGTACAAGATCCGGACAACAAATAATATCCATATGAGCATGTGCTAGGGCATAGTAGTTCTGAGGGACAAGTTGAGCACCCACTAGCACACCCAGTTGTTTTTCATTCACTATTGTAAAGAGTATTATCATTATACACTTTAACACTTCACAAGAACCCAGTAAATCCATTTGAGCTTGTTTGCCTTCCAATATAAAGTGAGCCTGCATCTATAAATGGTGACGCAGTGCTCGATGTAGTACTAGTTACAGATGATCCATCAATATAAAGGGCTATTACTGTTTTTCCACTGGCATTAATTGTTCCAGTGAAAGCTATATTATGCCAAGCATTTAATTGGCTCGTTGATCCTGTAACAGTAACTGTGGAGGCATCATTAAGTTTTAGCTGAAGAGAAGGGTAGCCTGATGAGTTAATGGTAAGAAGAAATACATTTGCACTGCTGTACTTTGTGAAAACATTTCCTTGAGCAGTTGGATTAATCCACATAGTGATAGTGAAATATGGGGATATTGATAACGAGGAAAGTGTCATGTATAAAGTGCTTGTAAAATAATAACCTCTATAAATGGAAGGAATTGGATCTGTTGATTCCCAAGTTGGATATGTATTTGTATTAGATGAGCCGACAGTAACGCCACTGAGTGTATCCAGAACAATTTGATCTTGATAAGCGACCGAAAGAGCACTGGTTGTTGACAATGTGCAAACTTTATTGGTTGAGTCTTGGGTATATCCTGTGGGACATGAGCTTAGACACATTGTGGTTAAAAAATAATAACTTGATAAGCAAGAGCTACACTGATAATAGCTACCACCAGTACACGTAGCACAGCCTGTTGGGCAAGCCGAACAAGTAAAACCATCTGAATTATAATATCCCGCGTTGCATGAGCAAGCCGTTGCCCCACCTCCTGAAGCATTCGTAACACATGAAGTGCATAATCCTGAAGCCCATCCAGTGCATACAGCACAAAGAGGATCATAACAATTACATTTAGCAGCTGCAATACATCCATTTGTGCATTGGCTTGCACAATTAACGCAGCTTGAGCCGCTCCAATATTGTCCAAAAGCACAATTTACAAAGCATGAATTCGTTCCTGATCCACAAACAGTGCTATAGTCCGTTGACCACCCTGAATAATTCGTATTCCAGAATTTGAAACTATACACCCATCCATTGAAGTCGCCACTCGGTCCTGTTCCAATGATAAGTGTTTGAGTTCCTGCTTGATATCATCTTAATAGCTGATTATTGTATGTATTTGTTGTATCAGCAACTGTATTCAAATATTGAGTCATTGTGGTATCTCCGCTTGAAGAGGAATAAGAAACTGTATATGAAAGAAAATATCATGTATTACTTGTTGTACTAGGGTTGTTGCCTGAATTTAATGTGCCTGATTGACCTCCGTTTTTTTTCTCTAGATTAAGAAGAAGGCCTCCTGCGGCATTGACAATTAACACTTCAGTTCCAGTTGCACTGCCTGGCTTTATATATAAAAGGTCATTAGAACTTGACACTGACACTCCTTTGTATCACAAACATAGAGCAACGTTGTAATTTGGATAAAATGTGCTTGCAGTTGATAAGTAATCGCCGCCGCTGAAATATAGCCCTTGCTGATAAGCTGGTATTGGGTCCACAGTTTCTGGACTTCAAAAGAAATTATAAGTTGATGAGCTGGTTGCTGTTATAAAAGGGCCATATGATCCACTGAATAATGGCTGGTCGAAAGTCACATCGACCACAGCGTTTGAATTAAGAGTGCAAGGGCTTGTAGCAAAACCATAAGGGCAAAAAGGTAAACACACACTGTTGAATAGCACTGGAGAAGATGCAGTCTTGCATGTAGTGCATTGAAAAGCTGTGCTACTTGCACAGTTCTGACAAAGATCAACATCACATGCGGCACTTTCAACAGAAGGAACAAAAAATAGCAAAAGAATAAGTTTAAGATAGCTTCTTGATACAAACATATATTCTCCTATTTATTAATTATAAAGAGAAATTGCAAATTAAATTTTTATAAACAGCTTCATGGTTGAAGAAGAGCCAATGTGAGCTGAAATAATATATCTAGACCCTTATAACTAATAAATTGATATACAGAAGCATTCTTAAATGATTTAAATATGTTTCTCTTGGTTTTTTAAGTTAATTTAAATCAATTATTTTACGTTTCGTTTTAAAGTTATTTGGCTCCCTGATTCGTAGAGACTATATTTTTAATACTTACGATATTATATATCCAATTCCGTGTTCTAATTTATACAGAAGGAAATGCTTTCTAAAAATTATAAATTACAGCGAATCAGCTGAAAAAGGGTTTCTCATTATTTTGTAGGATATATTATCAATCAATCATTTGATTATAGGGTCAAAATTTGAAAGATCTTTTCGTGAGTTATAGCTGTTGAAAATAAACAAACATGCAAAAGAGGGCATTTTTCGCTTAAGAAACTAAAGTTAGAATTAATCTTTTTCATTATAGCGCAACTGTTGTTTTTATATTTTATCTTTATCAAGGTGTTTGAATTTATGATAGTAATCTATTTCTTATATATCAAAATACTTTTGTATGCCATGATGACAAGGAATGCTTTAAAATTTAAATTTATTTAAATATTAAGTTGAATAGCAATGCATTTTATTATGATTAAAGATAAATAATGAGTTATTTTACTAGATTTGCTATTTATTATTAAAAGAAATTTAATTAATTTCAAAGTATGAATTAAACAATAATGGCTTTTTCATTTTATCATAAATTTTATTAAGATAAATTACGAGGTATTTACATAAGATTTATTAATTATTAAATCTGGCATTTAATTTATTAATATTCACCTAAAATTTTGATTGAGCTATTTATCATATTTCATATAATAATAAAAAGATTAATAAAAAAATTTGCTTCGAAAAAATTTAGTGTTCAAAAAAATATATCTATGATAGATTAATACCTATATTTATTATTGATTAACAGATTGGAATTATTTATAAAAAATTCATCTGTAAAAGGACATATTTTTATATGGAATAACTTGCATACAGATATTATAATACTTGAAGCAATTATTTTATTTTCCTATTTTGAAAATCATTAAATGGATGTTTTATTCACGATAGATATTGTCTTTTTCTTTATACATGCTAATTCTAAGATTATAGGGCATTGGTTTGATAGTCTCTATTTTAGATTTTTCAATACAATTTTTTATAAAGGATGAAGAATAGTTTAAAAAACATTTAAATAACTATTAAATATCAGGTGTAATATTGACTTGAAATCACCAATCGAATTTATAATTTTTTCCTTGAAAATATTTACTCTTATGAGTATTGCTACACATGTATCTTCTTACCTGAAATTATCTTGTTAATAAAATTAAATCTATTTAATAGTGCATAATTCATAATAAAAATGCCAAGAACAACTCCCTTTTCATGCAGCAAATTTTTAGGGAACTTTTTTGTAATTTTTGTATTCTTGGTTTTATCATTCATCTATTCAAGTGTCATAAAAGTATTTGGCCCTCATTATAAAGGTATTCTACATATAGAGAGATCTGCTTTTCCAATACTAGCAATTTTTCATTTCACAACATTTATGTTTATTTGATCTTTTTTCAAAACAATGCTCACAGACCCTGGAATAGTTCCTCCTTTATGGGGTTTCTATATGGGTGACTCAGAAACAAAAAGGCGGCGATATTGCTTAATGTGCCATGTATTTAAACCGGACAGATGCCACCATTGCTCAGCTTGCAATCGATGCGTTCTTAACATGGACCATCACTGTCCATGAATCAACAACTGTGTAGGCTTTTTCAATAGAAAATATTTCATCTTACTGCTTATTTATGCTTTACTCACTTTATATGTGGTTGCAGTTTCTATGTTTCAGCCGGTTTATGACAAAATAAGCACAATTATTGAAAAAAGAGATATTCACGCATATTCTGAAGGCTTTATTATAGCTGCATACACATTAGACTGCTTATTAACAATGATTTTGACTATGTTTTTCAAATTTCACTTGAGATTAGTGTTTTCTAATGGAACTACAATAGAAACAATGGACAAAAACGCAATAGGAAAAGGAGCATCATTCAATAAAGGTGCAAGACGAAATTTTGAACAAGTTTTTGGAAGAAATCCTTGGCTTTGGCTGCTCCCCATAACTGGAGAATCTGGAAAACCCATAGGAGATGGCGTGGTTTGGGTCGAAAGCTACCATAATCTCGAAGAAGAAGCTCCTGGAAATGAAGCAGAGCAACAAAGATTTTCACCTACAATCACTGATAATAAAATTCCGCAAGATGAAACAAAAGGGGTAGCCGCTAAAGTTTTATTGAGCCCGCCACTGAGAAAACATAATGATTCGTTAGAAGAAGACTCAAAAGCAAGGGAATTAAATAAATATGCGCGGCCTACTGTAAAAAGAATACAAAGCATTCCAAAAGAGATGAGCACTGGGGCTGATTCTTATCCATCAAGTAGGATGGAAGTTGTAAGCACAGGTCAGAAAATAGACAGCGGGAGAAGCACAGGCCAGAAAATAGACAGCGGGAGACCAATTGATAAACAATTTCATGAAACTATGAGTAGTCCTGAAATTTAATTTAATCAAAATAATTATAAAATTTATCCTCATTATAATTTTTTAGAACATTAAACTACTAGATTTAAATAATAATATTATTAACCAGGTATAGATAATACAATAAAATAACCAAATCTATAATTATTTAATCAATGATTTATGCTATTTCATTAAACTAATATTTTGATTAATAATCAAAGCAATAAACCAAAAATGGCCGACTGGGTTCCACTTCATGAACGAGAAGAATGGCAAGATGTCATCCCAATTCCTGAATTTTCTCCTAAAGCCCCAATTGCTCCTATAAAGTACTCACCTGAATGTAAAAATTATTTAGTTGATGAAATCATGTCTTATTTCCGGGCCATTTTACAATCTCAAGAAGTATCTGAAAGAGCTTTTAAGCTTACCACTGAGACAGTCAATGCAAGTCCTGGATTTTATACAGCATGACACTATAGGCGGTTTTTATTAGATAAATTGAATATATCAATTGTTGATGAACTCAGTTTTTTGACAGAGCTTGCTTCAAACCACCCTAAAAACTATCAGATCTGGTACTATCGTAGAGAATTAATGAACAGGCTACAAAATCCTACATCAGAATTGGAATTTGTAAATATGATGCTTGAAATCGATGAAAAAAATATCCATGCATGGGGATACAGACAATGGGTAATACAAAAATTTAATCTATGGGAAGACGAGCTTAATTTTACTGATGAATTAATTCAAAGAGACCCCAGAAATAACTCAGCATGAAGCGAGCGTTATTTTGTAATCTCAAAAACAGAAAACTTAAATGATATTGGAGTCAGATCAAGGGAAATTAATTATGCGTTAAAGTCTATTGAAGAAATCCCTACAAATGAAAGTGCATGGAATTATATAAGAGGACTTTATGTTGAAGAACTGTCTGATGACATAAAAAAAGCAATGGTAAAAATTATTGATGAAAAAGGATATAATTTATATTTATTGCAATGCCTGGAATTTATATATAACAAACAACAAAAAGCGGATGTAGAGACTATTGTGTGTAAGTTGCTACAATCAGTGGATTACATAAGAAAATCATATTGAAAGTGGAGAGAAACGTCAGCAAAAGGAAAAAATTTAAGTAGATCTGCTATAGATTTGCAGCTGATCCCTCTGCTGATTCCAAGGCAGCCTTTTCCAAGCGTAATGACACTTTATTATAGTCAAGCTTTAAGTTAAATCAAAAATTATTTTAAACAAAAATCTCACTTATAAAACACTGCTAAATTACTTTAAACTTTTCAAAACTAACTGTCTTCTGTTTTTTATCCTCAACTGCAATACTCACTCTCTCAATGATATTTGGTGCTTTAGTAAAAGCTAAATATTTGTTATACAGCTCCTTCTCATCTACACCTTTCACATATTCTTGATACTCTGGATCCTCCTTCATCATTTGCAATGCAGGGTGCAACTCATTTTGATCCCATTCTATACTTTCATATTTCCTCATCAATTTATCAAATAAAGCTTGCTGCACCATTTCATCTCTTCTTTTGGAATTTAATAGCAGATTTGAAGCGACACCTGAAACAATAAGTGAATACAAAATAATAGCCAATGTCCCTAGTTTAGGATGTGTTGCGTCTTGGTCAGTGAAAAAAGGCTTATATGTGACTCCAAGCCTGTCTTCTTTTATTGGGCATTCTAGATCAAGTGGACGAAAATTAATGTATTCTCTGATTTTGTCGTCGCGTAAAACACTGCTTACTTTTCCATCATATTTAGGTCTTTTGCTGACAAATCCTTCTTCTTGTGGAATTGCTGAGTTTTCGATTTTTTCAAAATGTTTTTTGAGGATACTATAGGCTTCGGTGATTTCTTTGAATTTTTCAGCAGCGTTTTCGTCAGTTTTGTTGATATCAGGGTGGTATTTCATGACAAGCTTTTTGTAGGCGTCTTTTGCTTCTTGTGGGGTTGCGTTTTGCTTGATGCCCAGAATGGAGTGTGGACTCCGAATGACTGAATACCACCTTTTTGTGAAATTAATCATTATTTTGGAATAAAGTTTTAATTTATCAATTATTTGAATAATAGCTCTTTAACTAGAATGCTTTTATCCATCATAATACATTATATATGCAATTATAAGAGCTTCTCGAGTTTCAAATAAAGTCTTTCTAAAACTCTGAATTTGGAATATCTAAGCAAGATATATTTTGCCTTCAAAATCGCTTAAATATAATCTTTTGTGCTTATAAATCATCGGCAAAGTAACATGATTATTGATTACCATTTTTATGCCATTCCTGAGTACAAATTTTAATAATTTGTACATTAAATTGCATCCAATATTCTACAACTTTTATTCTACATCATAATCTTTTTAATATTTTTTTCTCATTTAAGATATTGGGAGTTGAGATAATAAACCAATATGTCAACTGTTGAAGAGATCGAGAAATTTCAAGTAAGGAACATTTAGGATGAATTTAAATCGCTCTTTAACCCTGAGCAAGCGGCGAATCTTCTTGATTCCTTTCGTTCAATGGAAACGTAAAATCCAATTAGAAATTTTCTCTCGTTTCAAAGAGGGTTAGATTACAATTGTACATTAGTTGGAGATATCCCAACAGAGAAGCTTTCAGAGATCTGGACAGCTTATTTTGCCTAACAAGTCTTCTAATAATCGAAAATTTTAGTCTCTTAAAAAACTGAGTTTTAATTAAAACCAAGCTAATTTTGCCATAAACGTCATCAAAATGGGAGATCTTTTATAATGACTTAAAATTGATAATTTTATATTGTTTCAAGATAATTGATGGATTTTTGAATAAAAGATCAATAAAATCTATGGGAAAGAGCAAGAATTATCCATATAAATAATATGACAACTACCATTCGCCATATAGTTTAAAACGATTATAATCAAATTATAATAGCTATTTTGATCTTAAATTCATTAAAATTAATATATTTACAATAATCAAGACACGAGACAAATATAATTTCATGAGCAGATTTTATATAATTTTGAGAAATTAATCCAATAAAACCACCAAAATTCCAAACAAGAGTATAAAGATAATTGCTATCTCTATACACACATTTTTTAAGTTTTGCTTTATAGCCAATGCTCTGAAAAGTGAAATTGTTCTCAAAAAAAACTCTTTAATTTTGAAAAATACCTGATATTTTTTCTTATAATTTAATATAATTCAATTGGGGAACTAAGAATTAATTTTGTTAACCATTGCCCAATTTTCGCTTTACATTTCTAATGTTCAAAAATTCAGAAAAAACAACTGGGGATTATAATGAATATGTCAACATCTAAAGAAATCGAGAAGTTCCAAGTAAGACTTATACAGGATGACTTTAAATCCTTGTTCAACTATGAGCAAGCAGTGAACGTCCTTGATTCCTTCCGCTCTTTGGAGCTGAACTATCAGTCTTTCCAAAGCGGACTGGATTATAGATGCACATTAGTCGGGCACATCCCGTCTGAAGAGCTCTCTGAGGTCTGGAAAAGTTCCTTACCTAAAGGTCTTGTCTATAATTAATTCGAATTTGTCTGTAATTAATCGGTTTTGCCAATAATTAAAGCTAAGGTGATCACCAAAACGTCACCAAAAATGGGCTTATGTTTAAATGACCTAATTTTAAATTTTTCTGTTCTGGAATGGGCATTTTACTGATATTAAGCAAGAGAAAGGAATGTGATGGGTTCGAGGAGAGAATAGGACGATTTCAGACTAAAACAGGTTTAAAGCTTTATCTGAGAAATTTGGGATGATTTGTGGCAGAGATTGGCATATAACCAACAAATAATGGCATCTCAAATAGTAATGAGAAATTTTAGCTTATTAAAGAAGCTGATGCAATTAAATTTAAATGAAGCTATCAGTTGGGCAAAAAGGAATTTTGGTTGAATTTATAGGCTGTTTAATGAAATATTGTAGATAAATGGTGTAATAAGTTTGTTTGAATTCTTATAAAGACTTTAAACTTTAATAATTTAATCAAATCATTGTATTAATTTTAAGTGATATCGCTGACTAATTATCTCAAAATTTGGTAAGTTCATCCAAGAGCCATATAATTATTATCTAATTAAAACTCTAAATCAACTCTCAAACTTAAAAAATTTTATAACTTAATTAATATTATCTATAAACAAAATCTCCCAAATATCAAACTTGACTAATTTTCGTAATTTAGAATGGCGAAAGTATATAGATTGGCAACCTTACTAGAGAGTGAAAATCGTATCACGTCTCTTGAGTGCATCAAAGGAAAAATCTACACAGGAGACTCCAGAGGCCAAATCCTTTCCTATTCTCTTATAAGAGCAGGAACGCCCGAAGAAACTCTAGCTTCAACACAAATAGGAAGCAAGCTTGGAAAATCTCGTATAGAAAAGCTTAAAGGTGATAAAGAAATCAATATTTTATACGCATTTTCTGAAGGAACTTTAGTGGCTTTCGATCTTGACCTGCTTGAGGAAGTGCAAAGCTTTGGAAAAAATTTCAGTGGATTTGCTGTAAATGAGCATCCAAATTTTCATGGCAAAATCTGTACAGTCCAGAAAAGAAAAATCACAACTTACAATTGGAGTCCAAGCTTAAGAAACAACCGAAATCGTCTTGGTGGGTATTTAGTTGACAAAGATAATTTTATGATTCCTGATGTCCCAGCAGTCATTGTTTGGTATGGCACTAATATCTGCATTGGGTTCCACAGAAGGAATTATCTAATTATCAACTCTGAAGACGGTAGAATCACAGATATCCAAGTCCCTTCCGCTACCACCAATTACACTCCTTACATAAAAGTGGTTGGCAGTGAGTTTTTCTGCCTCTGGGGAAATAATTTGCTTTTACCATTTGATTCCGATACCGGTCAAAATGCTATGAGAAATCCTATAAGTTTTGCAGAATCAAAGCACTTGGTAAGTGCAGGGTATCATGACCCTTATCTAACAGTAATGACAGAAAACAGTATCGAAGTATTCAATGCAATTGATGGCATGCCAGTCCAACAAGAGTCTTTACCTCAAGGATCAGCCGCTCTTGCCCTGGCTGATACTGATTATCCTATGATTTGTGCAACAACTGCAGGGATAATGACTTTAAGGCCTGTCCCAGTAAACGAACAAATTACAAAACTATTGACAGACTGTAGAATCCCAGAAGCCAGAGCTTTAATAGAAAAACATATAGATCCTACCGCTTTAGATGCAGATGCACAATATGAACAGTTTAATTTAGACGCTGCTTGATGCTTATTTAAAGAGCTTAGGTTTAAGGATTGTATTGATTATTTTATGCCAACTAATTTTGATCCAAGAGATATTATGAGTTTGTTCCCAGAGTATTGTGATGAAAAAGTGTCAAGAGCTTGTATGACCCAAACTAATATTAGGCAGGTGGTCAGAAATAATTTAGCGAAAAAAGGAAATAGCTTTGATTCGAGAAATATATCAGAAGCTGAATATGATAGGATTATTACTTGCAAGTTTTATGTGATTACTCTTCTGCAGCAGAAAAGAGAGCCTATTTTTAAGCCACCAAAAGCTGCAAGAACTGTTGGAACTTATCAATTTTTGAATTCTCCTTTTTCTGTGAATAGACTTACAGCAGACCCTATAACAAGAGATGAAGCTTTAGAAATGATAGACACTTTTCTGCTCAAATGTATTGTAGATATCGGCTCAGAAGATAAATCAGCTAACAAATTCATCGACCATTTCAAGAAAACCCACTTAACTATGCTAGAAGGACTATTTGACCCTCTTTACAAGCCTCAGTTGAACTTCAATGAATCAGAAAGATATTTAAAAGAGAAAAAAGACCCATATGCTTTAGCCATGCTTTATGAAGCTTTTGTCAGAAAAGTGGAAGCGCTAAAAATATTCAGAGAGCTTGGAGCAGATAATAATAAAGGCATCCAAGAGCAAGCAGCCAGACAAACAGTCAAAGTTCTATTAAAAGTTAGTGACAAGCAGACTATTTTTGAATATTCCCAATGGGTGCTCAACGCATTTCCTTTGATTGGGATTGAAGTTTTCACGTCTCCTGATGAAACTCATCACATTTCTTATGATACTGTTTTGGAACATTTAGCTACTTTTGAAAGAGAAGTTCCATTAGTAGAAATGTATCTGAAATGGCTTGTAGAAACGAAGCTTATTGATGCAGAAAGGTTCCATACAAGACTTGCATTGTGCTATATTGATAAGCTTTTCAGGATGCTTCCTAAAGACAGTTTGAATGATGTCCCACCAGAAGGGGTAAATACAAGCACTTTTATCAAGTATGGAAAAGAATTATTGATGTTTTTGGAGACCTCTAAGAATTATAGAGGGTCAACAATTTTGGAAGAAATTAGAAACTCCTGGCTTATTGAAGCTGAAGTATTATTGCTATCGAAGGAAAAGCGACATATGGAAGCTTTACATATTTTGGTTAATAATGGAATGCTGAAAGGGGATTTTGACAAAGCTGAAAAATACTGTATCACACATTGTGATAATTTATTAACCCAGCTCCTCAAAATTTACATCGAAAAAGCCTTGAATTATGAAACCTTAATGAAAGAATCACAAGAGCCAAAAATGCATGATGACGCTCAAAATATGCTTATGAGATTCCAAAACTGCGCTTTTAAACTTCTGCAAAAATATGCCACAAACCCTGAGCTAAACCCTCTGCTTGTCATGGACATTATTCCTGACCATTGGTCTCTATCTGCAGCTACAAGCAATTCTTTACAATTGTATTTGCATGTAGCTCTTTCTCATTCTTTGCATACAGGAAGAGTCACAAAAATTATCAAGCATTTATCAGATATGGATGCTATTCAAACAGAATGTGAGTGGTACAATTGCAGGAAATCAAGTGTAAGAATTTCCAATGAAAGACTTTGCGATCTTTGCAAAAAAAGAATTTCTGATAGACCGTTTGCAGTTTATCCGAATGGAAAAGTAGTCCATCAGTCATGCACCAAGTCTCCAAACATTTGTCCAGTTACACTTACTAATTTCGAAAATTTAACATAAATAGGTGATTTAATTAATAATAATGAAAAGAGCTCTAAAAATTTTTGACTTGAGAAGTGACACTGTAACCAAGCCAAATGCTAAAATGCTTCAAGCTATGATCAATGCTGAAGTTGGTGATGATGTCTATGGCGAAGATCCTACAGTTAATAGACTTCAAAAGAGATGTGCAGAAATTTTTGGAATGGAAGCAGGACTATTTGTTGCAACTGGAACTATGGGAAACTTAGTAAGTCTTCTTACGCATTGCAGAAGAGGCGAAAATGTTATACTTGGAGAGCGATCACATATAAATGTATATGAGCAAGGAGGAATTGCTGCATTGGGAGGAATTTTCCCAAATTCTGTTCCAAATCAAGAAGATGGGACTTTGAGGATTAGTGATATTTTAGGCAAAATATCGCCAGATAATATGCATTTTTCAAGGACAAGAGCTATAGCAATAGAAAACACTCACAATATCTGTGGTGGAAAAGCATTAAGTGTAGACTATACCCGAGAAATTGTTAAAATCAAAGAAGAAAACAAATTAAAACTCCATATAGATGGAGCCAGAATTTTTAATGCTTATTACGCTCTAAAAGAAACGAACAGTCAATTAACTCCTAAAGATTTAACGCGTGGAGCTGATTCAGTCAATATTTGTTTCTCCAAAGGATTGTGCTGCCCGTTAGGGTCTGTTATTGTGGGAAGTGAAAGCTTTATAAAAGAAGCTTTGAGAAACAGAAAAATTGTGGGAGGAGCTATGAGACAAGTCGGATATGTGGCAGCTACTGCATTAGAAGCATTAGATTCAGTGGAAGAAATAGTCACAAGTGATCATTTAAAAACAAAAAAGCTATATAAAGGACTTAAAGAAGCAGGTTGTGACGTAGATGTCCCGACCTCTAATATATTGCTATTTACACCGCCTAAACCATTTTCCCCTGATCAGTTTGTGAAATTGATGAAAGAAAGGCATGTGCTCGGAAGTGTAGCCTATACAAAGAAAATCAGATTTATTCCGAACTCTGATACTTCAAATGAAGATATTGATGAACTTTTGGATATTATAAAACAAATAATAAAGGCAAAAGCTTAATAAGTTAAAATACTAACTTTTCTTCATAAAGATATTGAAGTAATTTTGTAATATAATTTTTATGATATATAAAACACAAACAAACTAAATCTTGATTATTTTATGTTTAATCATAATATTTGAAATTTTGGATAAATGCTAAAAGATTCGTTTTTTATCTTATAAATATGTTAATCGCATTTTTATTTTGTGTAATCAAGCAAGTCGCTTCGAATACGTCAAGTGGGATCACTCTATCTGGAACTGAGCCTACTTTCATCTTTAACCAAGACGATCATCCATTTCAAATAGATCTCATAAACGCAAAACTTCAGCTTGGAAACGGCGATCAAAATTGTATCGAGTATGAAGAGGGAGAAAACATCTATTTAAACGCCAATGAAATAGTAGGAGACACTGCATTTGAAGTAGAAAACACATTTTCCTTAAACGGAGTCAACCAATGGCGTCTAATCCATTCCGAAGATTTCACATCTCCAACTGGTTGGTCAAATAACGCAAATTCTGAATGTGCAGGCATAGTAATGCTTGGAGGCTACTGCCAATTTTCATCCTCTGAAGTCGCAAAGACATTTTTAGATCTTCCGTCACATAGCAGCATCAAAATCAAAGCAACTTTTCATTTTATTGATGCATGGATTGGAGAAGCAGCATACTTAAAAGTAGATCTGGAAGGAAAATATGAGTATGTCTGGAATGAGTCATATAAAGCAGGGCAAGCCAGCAGTGGAATAAATATATGTGGAGCTCACCATGCAGAAGGAAAATTCAGCAGCGACATTGAAGTAAATTTGCCTCATAGTGATAGCAGCTTAAGTGTGGTGTTTGGAACTACACTTGACCAAGATCCTTGCGATGAAAGCTGGGGAGTTTCAAGTTTCGAGATTTTCATTAGATAAAACAATAAATTTTACTTGAAAAAATTAGTTAAAAAGTGTGATTAGTTAAGCTAGAACTGGATGCTTAATGTTTGGATCATGAAGCTGAGCGAAACGTCTATTCTTTCTGTACTTCAAATCGCAACCACGAAGAGACTCGTGCAATTGCTTCTTTGGTCTCTTGATCCCATTTCTATGGTTCTTGTGTCCTTGGTTGTGACTCGAGTGTACCTTTTCCTTAGCCATTTACTTTTATTACAAATGAAATTTTAATTATGATTTTTTGATAACTTAAAAGGCTTTGTATAATAATTCATTCTCGCTCTCAAAAATAAGCCTTTCATTGCTTTTGAAGTTACAATAGAATCATAAGTACTTCCGGCTTTGGTTTTTATTAATAAATTCGCATTTCTTGCTATCAGTAATTGTGCAGCTTCCATGTGATCATTCTTGATAGCTATATACAGTGGAGTAATCCCAGACTAAATAAAATTTACATGATCTTTTGCATCTATAAATATTCCGTAATCTAACAAAAGTTTCATTATGTTTATGTAATTTCGTTTGGCTGCTCAGTGAAGCCCAGTTTGTCCTGCTGTATCAAAAGAATGAGCAAGTCATCTATTTGCTGCTAAAAATTTTTTTACTTCTTCTTCTAGTCCTAATTTGCAAAGCATAATGAATTCTCCACTTTTGGGGTGATTTGGGCTTTTTGGAATAAGTTTGTCAAGACTAACAAGGTCATAATAAGTGAGCTTAAGCTGATTTAGGTGCCTTATGCAAGTCAACGCTTTGGCTTTGAGATCAGATTTTGAGGTTTCTAGAAGTTTTTCTATTTTGGGGCTTCGTAAAGAAGATTGAGGCTCTAAAAGAGGAACTGGCTCTGTAGCGCATCTAGATATCGTGGGAGTGTCAAAGTCTTCATTTGAAGTATCATAGTATGTTCGCGGAAGCTGAACATCTCCTAGTAAAGCATGAGTAAATTTATGCTTTTTCGAGGAATATCTCTCATTAAAGCTATCTTTTTTCTCGGAGGTAGGCTCTGAATGTTTTTGTCTAGCGTCAAGTATGTTAGCTGTTTTCAGTCTTCTTTCTTTATTAACTAAATTTAAATAATTCCCAATCACAATTTGCCTTTTTTTAAGCTCCAGATTTGGAGGCAGGTAATTGTTTTCAAAAGCTATTGATCGTCGAGGGTAATGAAAAATCGGAAATCTATTTAAGCCTTCAAATGTTTCTGAACGCTTAGTAAGACCTAGTGTCCTTGTTGTAAAAGCACTATACATTGGATTCGTTTTGTCATACTTGATATAATGTCTATAAGTTGCCTTTGGTGTTTTTTTAATATTTTCCAAATGTAATGCAGGCGAATTGGATTTTGAATTTGAAAAAGTTCTCAAACTCAATCGATTTTCTCTGCTGAGAGGCTGCATTATATTGAATAAAATGAAATTTGCAAAAAAAAGGCAAATAATTGATAAAAAAGCATCATATTATATTTGATAATTATAATAAAAATACTTTTATAACTATTACCACTTTAGAATTCGAGTAAGAACGCCCTTTGGCATTCTATGTTCTCTTATTTTCGTCATCTCATCCGGAGCAAACTGTAGAAGTGTCGACAGTACATTAATAAGCCTATCCTGTACATCCAATTCATCTGTACAGAAATACTGTATCAGCACATGCTTAAGATACGGCACATTTATAGATTTTTTTATTTCTGACTGCAGCTGCTTT